>VZTY01015911.1:11117-44666 GCA_013400935.1 Turnix velox
TTATGAAGACAGGCTGAAGGAGTTGGGGTTGTTGAGCCTGGAGAAGAGAAGGCTCAGGGGGGACCTCAGAGTAACTTATGAGTACCTGAGGGGGTCCTACAGAAAGGCAGAGGAAGGACTTTTTAATATGATATCGGATGGAAGGACTAGAAACAATGGATGTAAATTGGAAGGGGGTAGATTTAGACTTGACATAATAAAGAAATTCTTTACAGTGAGGGTGGTGAAACACTGGAAGAGGTTGCCCAGAAAGGTTGTGGATGCCCCCTCTCTGGAGGTGTTCAAGACCAGGCTGGACAAGGCACTAAGCAGCCTGATCTAGCGGGGGTTGGAACTCAATGATCTTTAAGGTCCCTTCCAACCCAAACTATTCTATGATTCTATGATTCCAGGATATGTCAACCTCAAACAGTGCAATACCCTGCTGGACAAATGTCACATCAAGCCTTGCCCCATCACTGCAGGATGAGCAACTTGTGTGCTCTTTAGGGGAACAAAAAGCCAGATTCCTCCAAGAAAGATGTCTCAATTCTGGCAGTTTGCTGTTGCAACTGTGTACAAAACACAGAGATGAAGTTTCACTGCAAGACAATGCTGACTGCCTCTCAAGAAGTGCTCTTTAAAAAGGTTCATGTGGAGTTTATGATGTCAGTAGGACTGTGAATTATTAATACCACTGCAAAGCTTAACTCAAGTCTAAAAACACAGCCCAAGAGATGGTGGCATCTCAGGGGATGCAGATGTGTAACTGGAAAATTGTTCACTACACTGTGCAACATCGCTCCTTAGCTTGACTGACAGGGTTTATTAATTCAAACAGCACAGGAACACATTGTGAAAAGCCTTCAGCTGTCTTCAGCTGGAGCATTAGCTAAAAGAAATCCACACTGGTAGAACTATTACGTTTCAAAACCCAGTCATGAAGTGTACAGAGTGTTTAATTAGACAACTTGGAAATACTGCAAGGAATTTGAACATAAATATCACTCTATATATTTTATAATCATCTATACTAAAATATTATTAAGGGTGATGCATTTGTGGTGATCTGACAGCACATAATGGTAGGATTTAGCTCTTCCCCCTTCAGAAAGCCACTTCAGTAGCCATTAAACAACACTGGCTTAGTGGAGAATCTTTAAAAACAAGACAGATTTTGTAAGAGCATGAAACAGCATGAATGGAGAGAGAATGGGAAGAGAAGTGAGGATGCAACAGAAAGAACAGCCAAATAAAAGGGCTGTGGGAACAAAATGCACCTAGATCAGCACATCCCAAAACATGTAGAGCTTCATAGGACACTTAGACCAGGAAACAAAAACCAGTGAGTAGCTCCTGATGATTCAGTGAGGTGGGACAGGATGGAGAGACAAATATCTGACAGGTACAAAAAGCCACACACAAACCAAACACATATTCACCAAGCTGAGAAGAAGCCAGAAGAAACAAAAAGGATTAGATAGCTGATACCCCTTCACTTTCACAGCATCACAATGGATAGATGATTTGTATAAAAGCATCTTGGAGCTTGGGCTCCAAAAGAGCAAATTTCATTTCATTTTAAAGTGAAAATAGCCCCCTCCTTCCTATAATGGCTGCATTAGAGCTTTGCTTCATCACTGCTACAACATTTCCTTGTTAGAAGAGCTTAGGCAGAATGATTCAATCCTGTTCAGAACAAATGAACATTAGCCCTGTGCTGTTTACATTTCTTTAACTTTAAAGATTTCATGGCAGACCACACCAAAACCTAATTCAAAGCCTGGAATAGTATTTAGCCTGAAATTAAACCCCTCAATTCAAACACCTAAATGTCTAAGCTCCTGTTACAGACAGCAGAGAAAAAAAATCAATGCATCTAGAGGAGTATAATTCAGTTAATTCCAGCCCACAGCTGCCTAAAATATGTGAATTAGCAGGATCTGCCTATCCACAAGCTGTCACCCAGTGCACCCACCAGCCCTTTAGATGCTGGAGACACCTTGGCTGTTCAGTGCCCACTTGAGATATTTCACATTTAGGTTTTTGAAGCAGAGTAACAAATTGACAGCTTCTCTGACGCAATGAAACTGAACAGAGGATGAGCTCAGACACTTCACACACCCACAGAAATGTTCTGACCTCCCCAACTTTGCATATGATATCCACACATCCACACATGGGCAAGTTTTATCAGCATCATTACCCAACTGCTTCTTGTCATTATTCTGCAAGTTGGCTATAATGTCATTTGGTCCTCAATATAAGAGAGTCATTTAGGGATCATAGAATGGCTTGGGATGGAAAGGATCTTCAAGATAATCCAGTACCAACCTCCAGGTTGCTCAGAGCCTCATCCAGCCTGGCCTTAAACAGCTCCAGGGATTGAGGGGGCATCCACAACCTCTTCCAGTGTCTCACCACCCTCACTCTAGAGAATTTCTTAGTTATATACAGCCTGAATCTCCCCTCTTCCAATTTACATCCATTATTCCTAGTCCTTCCATCACATATCCTATTAAAAAGTCCTACCCCAGCCTTTCTGGTATTGATAACCCATTCTGAGGTCCCTCCTAAGCCTTCTCATAGGAAGCACCCTTTGAGTGAAGATCCTAAGTTAGCAATTCCCACTGAATATTCTCACTGTAACACTGAGCATGCCGTGGCATTAGGCTTTGAAATACAGAGGAAAGAGAAGTGTGGAACAACACATTTTAAACTCCAAAGACAAACAGACACATAAATTCCAGAAAGGAGAAAGGCTGTGCACTTGCGCCAAGAAGGCCAACCAAATCCTGGGTTGTGACCAGCAGGTCAAGAGAGAGGATTTTGACCCTCTACTGGGCTCTGGTGAGACCCCACCTGGAGTTACTGTGTCCAGTTCTGGAGCCCTCAACACAGGAAGGCCATTGAGCTGTTGGAGCAGATCCAGAGGAGGCCACCAAGATGGTGAAAGGGCTGGAGCAACTGCCCTATGAGGACAGGCTAGAAGGAGTTGGGGTTGTTGAGCCTGGAGAAGAGAAGACTCAGGGGGACCTCAGAGTAATTTCTCAATACCTGAAGGGGTCTACAGAAAGGCAGGGGAAGGACTTTTTAATAAGATATGTGATGGAAGGACTAGAAATAATGGATGTAAATTGGAAGGGGGTAGATTTAGACTTGAGATAAGAAAGAAATTCTTTAGGGTGAGGGTGGTGAAACACTGGAAGAGGTTGCCCATAGAGGTTGTAGATGACCCCTCAGTCCCTGGAGGTGTTTAAGGCCAGGCTGGATAAGGCACTGAGCAGCCTGATGTAGTGGGAGGTGTCCCTGCCTATGGCAGGGGGGTTGGAACTCGATGATCTTTAAGGTCCCTTCCAACCCAAACTATTCTATGATTCTATGTGATAAAGAGCGAGCTGCCTTCACATTTCACATTGATTCAGGCCATCTGAGAAACTCATAAGAACCAACTTTACCTAATAACCTGATGAAAATCCTTACCTATAAGCTTGCTCTCCTTGACAAAGCATCTAAACTCTGCACCAGGGATCAGTTCACACCACTTGCGAAGAACAAGCTGTAGAGGAAAAAAAACAAATGAAAAAACTATTGTTTCAGAAAGGCAATGGGCAACTTTTTGTCAGCAGATATACAGCTGTGCTGTTGATAAGATGATTTCTGAAGTTATTCCTACCATAAGAAAATAAAATAATCTTAGCCTGCAGTTTGCATAATCATCTCAGTAAATACCTCAAAGAAATTTGACTGAATTTTAATTTTATAGATTCACAGAACATTTTTGGTGGGAATGCATCTTTAAATGTCACCTAGTCCTGATTCATTTAAATCAGAAAGGTTCAGACTGGACATAAGAAGAAAGTTTTCACCACACAGAGCTCCAAGCACAGGAATAATTCCCTTACAGAGGCTGCACAGCCACCATCCTCTGAGATTCTAAGATCAGATTTGATAAAATGCCAAGTAACCTGATGTGATCTCATTGCTTATCCAGCTTTGGGCATGAGAATAGACCAGAAGCCCCTTCCCATCTTTATTATCTTTTGTTCCTCCACTTCGTATGAAATTCATAACTGAAATGATTTAGGAAACGATTTTAAAGTTACATTTATGTTCAAGCATGAAAAAAAACCAAACCAAAACTCCCTCTGCACAACACAACAAATCTGTCATGAAATTGGCAGAAAGATGCTTCCTCCCAGTCAAAAGAGCTGATGAACAGAATTAAATATAACCAAAATCAACCTCTATTCTGGTACACACCCAAGCAGAACGCTGTGACGCTGCTGAAGGAGCAAACCAGTTAAAATAAGGACAAGGGACAGAAATAGCAAACAAACTATTACAGTCAGGCTGCCTAAATTAAAGCATATTTGTCACCTTCCCAAGTTCCTGCACTTCCTAAGCTGAACTATTGGGATGGATTTATTATTTTGAAAGCCTCAATTAGTGCTTTTAAATAGGAGAAGCCCAGCACCCATCAACTGCAGTAGAAAAACCTCAGTGACCAAAGATGACACTGCTAAATACAGTGTAAACATGAAATTCTTTCTTCCAACTTTCAATATTTTTAAAGCAGATTAAGATAGCACCTTAAAAAAAAATAGAGCTCATTCACTTCTCTAAAGGCCTTGAAGTCTGCAGGAAGATGACAAATGCTGTATTTACTTCAAAGTTATTATTAGAGACATGACTAGAAGCTCTAGTGAGAGCACCACACAGAGAATTTAAAGCTCTGCTAGTATCTGTGCTGCTAACTTAACATTTTAACTGGTAATGAGCACATGAAACAAGACACAACAGACCAGATCAAAATATCCCCAGCTTCCCTCTTAATAGCCACAGTTGTGACATAAAGAAGCAGTGTAATATCAACAATGTACAAATTTCAGCTACTGAACTGGTTTTTCCTGGCCAAATCCAATAGACATGAGAGGAAACTGCAAGGGAGATTCAAAAGTCAGAATGTGAGCTCATCTCTGATGTGTAATTAAATTAATTCCTTATGACCTGTAGTTTTCCTGCACTGCCCAAGCAACACAATTAAAACAGACAAAACAAATGTTGTGAGCATGTGCCCCAGCACAAATGGCAGCTTGCCTGTCAGCAATTCATTTAAATTACCTAGAAATCAGGCAGTCTTACCTCATAGTTCAAGGAAGGATCAGGGGAATCATCAGTGCAGTGAATAAATCTGGAGAAGAAAAGCACAGGCATCAAAGATGAAGATTTTAGCCACTGTTGAGAAAAATAACCCCAAACCCAATCACTAAAAGCTACTCTTAAATTATCTCCAAGATGGATCAGAAACAATTCTCTTTTTGACAACTACTTGGGGGGGGGGGAAATTCTCCTGTTTTCACCCAGTGTCATTTGGAAGCTCTTAGATTTGGGACAGGAATGTGAATAACATGTGAATTGTATGTGTTTATTACTGACATCTCTTGTTTGGATTAACAGCACTGCTCCTTTCTGCTCTATTGCTACATTGGCATCACTGGATTCTCAAAAAAAAACCCAAAAAACCAAAACCAAACAGATAAATTTTAGCAATCTAATCCAGTTGCATTGCAGCTTGTTTTCACTAGTACTCTTCATGTTTAACTTGCCAAACCACACAAGAGACAGACATCACCATGCCTTAACAGCAGCCCATTTGCATGAATAAAGGATGTAAACCAGCCCCACTCAGCACTTCTGATTCCTCAGCATGGTCTATTTCTAAATTAAGAACCCTAAGAAATACTCTTACAAATCTCTGGAGAGCAGGGATAAACAAAACTATTTCCATAACAGCAAGCAGATGTCAAGGCTTTGTCCCTTGTGAGCAGCTGCCTGCCTGCCACCTCTCAGCAACTATCAAGAGTGAAGGGCAGTTATACACAAGCCAACTTCTAAGCATCTTTTTTTTTGTAATTTTACTGCAAATCTTGCAGGGAAAAAACAGAAGAACATGCTTTTTCCTTCCATGTCTGCTCCTTGACCTTACTGGCAACGAAGGATGCACAAAGCTGTGTAAAGGGTTGCTTCAGAGCAATAATCTTAAATCATAGAATAGCTTGGGTTGGAAGAGACCTTAAAGATCATCGAGTTCCAACCCCCCTGCCATGGGCAGGGACACCTCCCACTACATCAGGCTGCTCAGTGCCTTGTCCAGCCTGGCCTTAAACACCTCCAGGGACTGAAGGGGACACCCACAACCTCTCTGGGCAACCTCTTCCAGTGTCTCACCGCCCTCACTGGAAAGAATTTCTTTCTTATATCCAGCCTGAATCTACCCCCTTCCAATTCACATCCATTATTTCTAGTCCTCTCATCACATATCATATTAAAAAGTCCTACCCCTGCCTTTCTGTAGACCCCTTCAGGTATTGAGAAGTTACTCTGAGGTCCCTCCTGAGCCTTCTCTTCTCCAGGCTCAACAACCCCAACTCCTTCAGCCTGTCTTCATAGGGCAGTTGCTCCAGCCCTTTGACCATCTTCATGACCCTCCTCTGGACCTGCTCCAACAGCTCAATGTCCTTCTTATGTTGAGGACTCCAGAACTGGACACAGTAACTCCAGGTGGGGTCTCACCAGAGCCCAGTAGAGGGGCAAAATCCCCTCTCTGGACCTGCTGGTCACACTCCTCTTGATGCAACCCCGGATTTGGTTGCAAGTGCACACTGCTGGCTCATGTTGAGTTTGTCACCTACTGACACCCCAAAGTCTTTCTCTTCAGAGGCAACATTTCTACCATCTCCCTTTGGCAGAGAACATTGGTTGAGCAATCCAAAAGTCCAACATCTCTAACAGAGGCATTGTGTTTGCTCTAGTTTTGAAGCAAAGAGCAGTTGTAGGAGCTCATTCAGCACGCAGCCAGCAGCAATAAATTTCACAGGGTTTAGTTTAGACTCAAATTCCCAAGACATGCAGAAAAGAAGGGAGATAGCAGTAAGTACTGTAATCAAACACATCATATATATCTGTAAGCCTACATAAACACATCATGTCCTTCAAATACAGTTTATATTCCCCACAGATCTGTCAAGGCAATAGAAACAAACCATATGAGAGGCTGCAGACTGAAGATTTCTCCCTTACTAGTGGTTGTGCCTACCATGATCAAGAAAACATCACACACACCTAATCATCCACAAGGATGATCTCAGAGCTGGAGCACCTCTCCTATGAAGAGAAACTGAGAGATTTGGGGTTGTTCAGCCTGGAGAAGAGCCACTGAGGAGACCTCATAGCAGCCTACCAGTACCTGGAGGGGCTATAGGAAAGCTGGGAAGGGATTGTTTTGCCAGGACATGGACCAACGGGACGAGAGGAAATTGTTTTAAACTAGAGCTGGTCAGGTTTAGATTAGACATTAGGAAGAAGTTCTTCACCATGAGGGTGATGAGACACTGGAACAGGTTACCAGAAAGGTGATGGAGACTCCATATCCGCAGGCATTCAAGGTCAAGCTTGATGAGGCTCTGAACAACCTCATCTAGTACAAGATGCCCCTGCTCACTGCAGAGGGGTAGGAGTAGATGGCTTTTGGAGGCCCCTTCCAACTCTATGATTCTCTGACCTCACAGAGACTTCCATAGCCAAGATCAGGGTAACTACAGTCTGCTTTTGACCGCAGTCAATAAACAGCCTTACAAACAATAAAAATCATCCCTTGCTCAATTTTCAAGTATTTTAGGTGAGAGTTATATGGGGAAAGATGCTTCCTCCTTCCTTGTCAGTCAGAAAATTAAATCCCAGGGTACCACCACCACAAGCTCAGGTATTGCTGAGAAAACAGAGACAAAATGATGAATACAAGCAAAATTACTGCAAAATCCAGTAATGCTATTTTCCCTTGAGTCTTAATGGCACAGGACTGAGTACAAATGAAGGAAAAAAAAAGGGATAGTGTAGAGAAAGAAAATAAATTCAGGTTTTTGTAGTCTAATTTTCCTTCTAAACAGTGTCAAGAGTTTTTTTCTCAACAGAAGGACATTATCACCATCCTTTAGAGAAGGGGGGAATTTTGGGCAACATAAAGCAACTGCATTTTAAATTTTTTAACAACTTATTGTAGATGTCATTTTTCAGACAGCTGAATTAGTCTATTACATAGGGTTTTTTGATCATCAGAGGCTACACAGGGTTACATTAACCCTTATCTTAATCAAGTTTGGAGGTATCTGAAGGAACAATCTAGGCTCTCTTTTTTGAAGTCTCCGAAGACTGTAATATTGAATGGGTGAAGGAAATAAATTCTGCTGCTTACAGGACTTTTGCTGTGGTCAGCCTGCTTACAGATTTATGCTTAGATGACAAAAGCAGAAGGATGAAGGTGTCTCCATACGTAGAAGCTGGATGTTAATCACCATATGCATGAATTTAACAACATGACACACTACATGAAGTCATTCTGTGGGTCAGTTTCCAACAGAAAAGCAATTGAAGGTCTGGAAGACCTCCAGCATTTATCCTGCTAAGAGAGCCATGAACTCATTTGCAAAATCACTGAGATTATTCCATGCATAATAAACTATGATGGGCTTAATGAGAACTGTAAAAGTTTTCCCCAGCTATAATTTCATAGTTCATTTCAAAACCCTAATAAAAAAAAATCAAGGAGAAACTTCTAACAGCCTTTGAACTGCATCTTTATTTCTTGAACATTGAACCTGGTTGGAACATTAAGGACTAAAAGAAATTCATGCACCATTCAGAAGATGTTGCACTATGCTGGAAATTGCTAGGAAAAGTGAGATGAAGGTAAAACCTTAAGGAAAAAAATTTCTTTTAAATTTAAATAAAATTAAATTATTTTCCACATCCTCACCTCCACAACTGTCTGCCTTGAAACAGTTTAGGTCTATGCCTAAACCAACAGCTACTGTTCCTGCAAAAAGTGCTAAGTCACATCTTCGTGAGCCAACACTGCCTCCTACATTCTATTAGGAGAATACAGGTCGTTATTACTTCTCACCTCACAGAAAACCTTAATTTCTTTACAGTTTGTATTTAGAACTATTAGGTCTGATATAAAAAAATCAATCAGAATGTTATTTTAGTAAAAAAAAAAAGGCTGAAATGCCTGCTACATTTTTAAGCTAATACCCTTAAGAGCCTGATCCTCATTTAAGAGCAGAATTCTCAACTATTCTTAAAAACAAGCACTTACATTTTAACCAAGCCCTCTTATAAAAACCTAAATATAATAAAAAAATATACTTTGTTCCCCTCATGCTCCTTTGTATTTCTCACACTAATACATTATAAAACTAAACCTAATATTTATACCAGCCTCAAGGTGGGCAATCATATCTTAACAAAATGCAGTCCACACTTTCTAACAATGAGGAAGAAAATTTGGGTTTTTTCTAAACCAACACACTCAATGGGGCTTGAGAAGGACTTTTGTTCAAAAGAGAAGTTTNCACACTCAATGGGGCTTGAGAAGGACTTTTGTTCAAAAGAGAAGTTTTAAACTTTAATAAGTTTTAACAGAAATTCCAATTAGAAAGGGATTTTTTGGAAAGTTTTTGAAAGCCTACATTAAAACCTGAAAAGTTAAGGATCACACCACCCACCAGCTTTTTTTGTGAGCTCAGCTAAGTAAAATGCAATGCTTACTCTGATGCAGAAGCAACAATGACTACATTATCAAGTGCATCACTCTGAAGTCTTGGTTAATTTATACAAAATTCACAAGGAGGAAAGTTATTTCCTTATTCTGAAACTCTTCAGCCAAAGGAAATGTCAACACCATGAGAGAATCCAAACATTTTAAATAGCCAAAGCTTGTCTAGTCATGCTCAGTGTATTTGTACAAAGTGGAAGTATTGCACAGCTGAAGTTTTCTCAGAATTTGAGGCAGCTGAGAATTACAGCAAGGGCAGTTCCCTGACATGAATAGATTGATACCAGATAAAGCAGAGAGGAAATGGGAAGAGGAAGGAAGAGGCAGAGAAAAAGGTTTGCCTTCAAGTCCCACATCACTGGCAAAATATCCACAATAAAAATTCTTTCCCATATTATGACCCAAAAAGTGTGTTTTTAGGTTGACACAATCAAAGACAGAACAAAACACATAGAGAAAAAAGAAAAGGTTATACAACATTTCAGCTGTTGCCTACACAAGGCAAAACACTTTGAGACTTGTTGAGTATTAATGAAAGAAGCAGAGACATAGGTCATTTATTCTTCCTCTGCAGAGCCCCTCCAAGGGTTTAGGATGTATTATGTATCCAATTTTCATTTGTTCAGCACTTCAGGTTCTTATGCCAGCTACATTTTTAATTTCTGCTTGCTCAGGGCTAGGGTACTGGCAGCAAATCAATACCATAATTAAGGAAGAATCACTCTTCTGATTCAGCAATAATCATTCCACTGTTTGGGTGGGGTACAAATAACTTAGTAATTTAGAAATGCCATGCACAGCCTGGACAAGAATTTGTGCTTTAATGAAGTAGAACATATTGATAAAATAAAAGAAATAAAATAAAAGTGATTTTTATACATCACACATTCAAATCCATGGAAACAATATGCAGGTTGCAATGCCCATGTTAACTCAACTTTATTAAAACAAAGCCTGTTCTGACAAAAACCCAAAACTATAAGTCTATACCAATATTAGATGAGATTTAATAAGAAGGGAAAGAAATACAAACACTTTTGAAATGAAACTTAGCCTTAATCATGTTACAAGTTTGATTATTTCCCTCCCACTGGATGTACTAAGCTAACTAGTGGTGTGTGTGGTTTTATCCCCCTGGAAAAGCAGCTGTAATGGGCTGAACTACTGCAATTTGAGGTGTTGTCTTTCTGCCAGAGATTATTCCCCCACAGCAGGACCAGCAGAAGAAAATGTGTCTGCTACAGGCTGCTCAGCCACCACCATTCTTAGTCTGGTGTGAATTTTAGCTGGTATTATTGAGGGTTCAAGTTAACACCACGCTGTGAAAACTCACCACACAGGAGCTGGGAAACACTCATTCCTTTTATCACTAAGTCAGAGCTGTCTGCAGGGAGCAAGGTGAAGAGCTGAGGCACCACCTTGACCTGATATGAGATAAAGCCTGCCAGAAAATACCCTGGTTTCAGTCTCAGTGACTGTTTTCTATATATAAATTTCTACAGATAAACTTTCTACATATACAAGTGCTCACACAAAGCTGCCACATCTCCTAAATCAAGTGGGGTTTGCTAAAAAACTTGACCTTGTCAAGTGGATAGCCAAACAAGAATTCTCCAAGGAACTTAGGCTATCTTTTGCCAAAATCTCTTTATACTATATGACATGAAAACAGTAGAATATCCAAAATACTTTTCAAATTATCTTCTCACCCCAACATCTTCTCCCCTACTTCTCTCCAGCACTTCATACTGTTGTAGGTTAGATAAAATGCAATACTTAGCACCAGAGTTGGACCTGGCAGCATTGGTAGCACTCCATAAATTCAGAGATAAGGATGTTGCTACCTATCACTTTTTAATGCACCAACAAGCTGGGAGGTAAAGAGTGTTAAGATCTGCATGAATAATAATAAAAAAAAGAAAGCAGCTGCACTGTTTTTTAATGCATTAATGAAACTGGTTCACATTTTAGATCAGACAATTCTTATTGGGTTAAACTTAGCACAGGGCTACTATGCCTTGTAATCCTCTAGAAAGCACCTAGAAGTGCCCTGCATTTAACTGAGTCTCCTAAACATTGCAGTGATATACAAAAGCATTGAATAATTATTCAAATCAATACTATAATTAAGGAAGGATCACTCTCCTGATTCAGCAATAATCATTCCACTGTTTGGGTGGGGACACTATGTACAAATAACTTAGTAAATAACACTCTGTATAAATAACTTATAAATATAAACAATCTCTTGAAAGCCATGGATTGCCCTTCCCCTTCAAAATTCTGCTTTTCTGAGAAAAACACTAGTAATAACAGGAACAAGAACAATGAATTCCAGCAATTTTATTCTCTTTCAGAAAAGGCTGAAGTTTAGAAATTAGTGCCATGGATCAGATGCAGGTACTAGAGGAGAAAACTGCTCCTAGACAAGGAAATGCTCTCTTCAAGAGAGCAGATAAAATAAAACCTAAGCCCATGGTATTTGTAGTTTTATCCATAAATATTATTCCAAGACACTGGATTGCATTTGTTCAAGAGCTACAAGAACCTGGATTCAGAAGGAGCTTTAGGAACACATGAGCAGAAGCATCTTCCAAGCAGCCACATGAACTTCAACATCTTTAAAATTTGAAAGGGACATGGTAAAGCCATGCCATGTTACCATGAAAAGTGGCAAAAATAAGTAAAAATAAATGACAAGGTAGGTGGGAAGTCAAAATACCCCCAAGATTAAAATTTTGCTCTGGAAAAGAAAATGTTATCAGTTGAGTGTGTTATTTTGCCTGTGCTACTTCAATATAATGTTCTCCTTCTTTTGCTTTTCACTCATTTGCACATTAAATGCAAGTTAATTAAAATAAGAATAAAAATGGAGGCTGCTCTTCTTGATGACTGAAAATAAAAAACCCTGGTTGCCTCACAATCCTCTGCACTAAATTAGACCTTTATTTATTTTTGCACAGTGGAAGGACACAAAAGGAGGAGGAGGGAAGGGGTGAGAAAAGCTTCAAAAAAACCAAAAAAACCCAACTAGTCAATTACTGCACTGGAACAACATCTAAACATGAATATGTATTTTTGTATTAGATAATTCTTGCTACTCTAAAGAGCAAGATTTTTTTTCAAAGGATTGAAATGTTAACCTCAGATGGGTGGGTTTTTGGGTGGGTTTTTTTTTTTGACTGGATAGAAATAAGTTTGTCGGTAGAAATGACTCACGGCTGAGTGAGGTCACGGGTAATGAAGTCTGAACTCTTGAAGAGGAGGAAGATGTCACTGAGAGCTTTGCATTTCAGAGAGCTGTTCATTGCTATCCAGTAGGCATCCTAAACAGAAAAGAAGATCTTTCAAAAATGCACCTTTACTAGCAGAAATGAATGCAAGTTGCAGATCTTTATTTTTGAGAAAAACTTGATTAACTGTTACAAGAGACAACAGCTGCTGATTTCTTACAAATCCTCTGTTAAAAGCAGAGTAAATCCATTTAAAATTCAAAGGGTTTGCCTTTCTGCTTCTCCAGATACTTGCTTGGAATGCTTAACTGAACACAATCTTTCCACTGAGAATATGATACAAAAATACAATAAAATAAAATATTTTCATTCATACCTAAGAGGACCTGAAGAAAGTGGGGGGAAGCTTACTGCCTTCTTAAAAAACACATAGGGTTTCTAATCTTTATCCCTTTTAATCTTTATCTAATATTTTTATCATCACTTTTTCAACTAGTGTCATAAATGAAAATAGTCTGACCATCTGTGAGGAGGATACAGGGTTTTATGTAAGAAAGATAGTGCTGTTTCACATCAGTCTCACCACACAGTCCACCATCTAGTTCTAATCATAGAATCATAGAAATCCATTATTTCTAGTCCTCCCATTGCAGATCTGATTAAAAAGTCCTTCCCCTGCCTTTCTGTAGGACCCCCTCAGGTACTCATAAGTTACTCTAAGGTCCCCCCTGAGCCTTCTCTTCATCAGGCTCAACAACCCCAACTCCTTCAGCCTGTCCTCATAGGGCAGTTGCTCCAGCCCTTTGACCATCTTCATGGCCCTCCTCTGGTCCTGCTCCAACAGCTCAATGTCCTTCCTGTGTTGAGGGCTCCAGAACTGGACTCAGTAACTCCAGGTGGGGTCTCACCAGAGCCCAGTAGAGGGGCAAAATCCCCTCTCTAGACCTGCTGGTCACACTCCTCTTGATGCAACCCAGGATTTGGTTGGCCTTCTTGGCTGCAAGTGCACTCTGCTGGCTCATGTTCAGTTTGTCATCAACTGACACCCCCAAGTCTTTCTCTTCAGAGCTGCACTCAAGCCACTCTCCACCCAGCCTGTGTCTGTGCTTGGGATTGCTCTGACCCAGGTGCAGGACCTTGCACTTGGCCTTGTTGAACTTGCTGAGGTTGCCATGGGCCCACCTCTCAAGCCTGTCAAGGTCCCTCTGGATGCCACCTCTTCCTTCTGCTGTATCAACTGCACCACACAGCTTGGTGTCATCTGCAAACTTGCTGAGGGTGCCCTCAATCCCACTGTCCATATCTCCCACAAAGATGTTAATCCTCCAGAACAATTCAAAACACTTCACTGATATCTTGCCCTTCATCTGAACCCCTAGTCTGCATTCCAATACATCAAGACCAAACAAACTACAGAATCCTTGTGATAACATCTGCCACAAGTTCTGGGAGTCAGCATTCTTACCCTGGGAGCACTCCAGTTAAGTTTAGGGAAAACACTTCCACCCAGGGAACTTATTGCTTCTTCGACTGTTGCTGTAAACTCAGGAAATTCTGGTGCCTTAGCAAAGAACAAGACAAAAACCCCATCAATTTCAACTCATCTTCTAAATTGACATTAGAAATGCATATTGTAGAAGGAAGAAGTGAATCAAAAAACGCCATTAAAATAATGGATTTGTAGAAATAAATAACCTAAGACATTCTTTTGATCACAGAAAACTGAAAATACATCTCCAGTGCTCTCATTACCAGCAAGATTCCCTGGACTTCAAGGGAAAACTTGAAAATTCACAACACTCACCATGAAAGATGCAACAGCTGGTGAATGTTCATGTCAAATAAACAGCCTTTAAACACATATTTGTTATTTTCTATCTGATGGTATACAAATAAAATCCCCAAAGTTTTGAAAACAAACTTTCAAAAACAGCTTGTTCAGAATTAAGCATTTCTCTTAAAAAAAAAATCTAAAATCAAATATTGTGGTTTTCTGTCAAAGTATTATGAGGTAGAAAGAGAGCAGCTCTGCTTTGGGGTAGTTCCTTAGGTTGTATTTAGGTGCACACCAAAAGAGCAAAAGTAAATAAATCAATTCATGGCCAATTTGAGTGACTTTTCCTCATTTAAGCTTTAGCTTTACAGAATGTCATTAATAACACTCAAATTAGTCAGCCCTTAGGTCTTAAAGTAACACATTAACAATATCTTGCATCAAAACAGAGAACACACTGCAAAGGCACTAGAAAATCTTGTCTTGTAAAGAATGTAAACTTATTTCAGGAGGAAAAAGCTCTACAGGAGCTATAAACTCCACTGTGAAGGTAGTGCCATAGAAAACAGATTGCTGACCTTTAAAATCATATGAAAAGATTATGGGCATATGTCAAATATTCTTCGTGTAATAGGATTTATCTTTTTTCGGAAAAAGAAAAAAGAAAAAAGGAAGAGGAAAAAGGAAAAAAAGAGAAAAAGAAAACAGAGAAAAAGAAAAAAGATTAAAAGAAAAATGGAAAAAGAAAGAAGGAAAAAAGGAAAAGTAAAAAGGAAAAGAAAAAAAGGAAAAAAGAGAAAAAGAAAAAAGAGAAAAAGATGGAGAAAGACATTTTATATTTAGTTAAATAAAATTAAGCTTGCCACACTTTCTCAAAGTTACAGATATCTGCACTGTTACCCATCTGGAATGATCTGAAAAACATTAAACACTAACAGATATCTCTATCTAACTCTAACTAATCTCTAACTAATCTCTAAGTTACCACCACGAGGCTGCAGCAGAAAGGATAGAGCTGACAAATCCACATTATTTAGGCTTTTACCTTAAGTGTTGTAGTGTTTTCATCATCCGACCACTGTTAAAAAAAAAAAAAAAATAAAAGATTACTGGTTTCCTGAGAAATTTATGAGATCATCAGAATTCATATGGCCTCTTACAATATGTAGGAGCTTCAGCAGCAAAACATCACCACCCTCTAATTATTACAGTTGTAAATTAAGATAGGAAAAAGACTGTATATTCAGCAAAAGTACTGTTCTAGAGTATGACACCTATATATTTTAACAGTGATTTATATTATAAACTTGGAGATTTCAGAGATCAGCATCTTCCCTGCCTAAAGCTCACATCCAGCGACAGCATTTCCATCGTTAGAGCCATGATTTCTATCCTTTTCCTTCGTTTTTTTCTACCTGCTGTCACTTTGTCTTCCAGGAAACCCTTCTAAGCTACTATGGACTCAGAAAAGTCCACTCAGAAAACTCCTTCTAATATTTCAGAGCATGAAACAGCATCAGGATCAATTCCAATAGCTTTCAACATTCCCTACTCATTATAAAAAACATAATCATTGAAAAACTAAAAAAAAAAAATCATAATACATAAAATATTTTATATATAATATATTTTATATACTGTATATTATATGAGTATATTATACATAATATATCAAATAAATATAATATCAAATAATATTCACATAATAATTCTGTGAAAGAGCATTGAAGCATCTTAAACCTTCCCTAATGTTCCAGTATAAAGTTTTAAGTTTTTCAAGGCAACTACCAGTAATAATTATTTTTTGAAGTACTCTCCTCATGTATAATCCTATATCCTCATGTATAAATTATACAGACAAGGTTAGACAGTTGTATTTTTCTCGAGAGACATGACATCAAATTATTTTGCACTGACCTGTATTTCCTCTGCATCATCGCTCCTCTCCTGGGAATGATTTGGGGGATCTTCTCTAAAATAAAAAAAATCAGCATGAAAAAAAAAATCAAGCACTAAGATTGGACTTGACTTTTACATTTCTACAGGATCTACCACGAGATTAAAACTGGGAATCCCAAGCAGAGGAAAGTCAGAGCAAACTGGGACAGAAAAGTAAAGACTGAACTCTCTGGCATTAAATTTAGGCTGTACCTAAAATGCTTTCCTCCTTTCAAATTGGCAGATCACTTTCTGCTCTGAAAACCTTACAACTGAAGCCTTTCAGCACCCTATTAATCACTCTTTTCCAACTTTATTGTACTTCAGAAGCAGAAATTAACCAAAATTAATTGTTAAAGAAGTTAAAACTTAACCTACGCTCAGCCTCCATTCTCTTTTCCATGATAAAGTTTCTAAAACTTGAGTTTTAGATGTTGAGCTGTGAATTCCTGGTTCTGAAAAGGACAGACAACGAAGAAGATTCTATTGGAATCATCAACTTCTTCCTAAAAAGCTTCTTCTCCTGTGCAGGTGAGATCTGCTCTTGCAGACACACAAATATGAGGGAGAAAGGCCTGGACTGCAAATATTTCCTTGAAATTTTACATGGCTTCAGAAGTTCTTTAGGTCATTTAACTAAGTGTGAAGAGCTTAAAGGAGAAGACCAAGCTCTTGAAGAAGACTTACTTGCAGCAAGTCAGCATTGCAAACAGGGTAAGACAGCCCTGACAAAAGTCAGATCTTCAACAAGCTAAGTCTCTGCAGCCTCTTCTTGTGCTTCCACAGGGATTCAGTTTATGGGATCAGGAGGTCAGATTTTCAGTTTATGAGATCAGGAGGTCAGTTCTCAGAAGATTAAAAGACATCTTGGCCTTAACTACATTCAAGATCACATTCATTTCTAACTAAGATAGTTCAACTCTAACTAAGATAGTGCAACTCAGTGAAAAACTGGCTCCTAAAAGGAATTTGCAATTGGAGACATCATCAAAAATATAATTAAGAGTCAATTACAGACCTCCATAACTCCACTGCAAACAAGAGAAATTGTTTAATGCAGCTATAAAGGCAAACCATCAGTTTCAGCTTTTCTCAAGGCTTATTAAAAAAACATCATGGAGGTGCTGCCAAATACACTGCACAACCCTGTAGAAGCAGGCTTAAAAAAATAGTTTAAAAAAAAAATTCTAATTTTCTGGCATTTTAAAAAAAATTAAAATGCCTCTACAGCATGTTTAAATAGCTTTAATTTTATATAAGTTGATCACTGAGAAATTAGACATAGCTTTCTTACAGCTTATTTAGCTGTTCTGTGAGCTTCAAACCACTAGTTAGGAAATGATGGAGTATGGATTGATTTCTGAGTCTGATCATTACCAAGATGTAATAATAATTTTATAAAGAAGCCACACAAGCAGATCCTAAGCAGAATGTAAAGAACAAGGCATGGGTTTGTGCCAACTGTTTTTGATATTTATCCATCTCATTCTTCTCCATACAGACAAAAAATGGAGGAACTGTCTCCACTTGGTCCAGAATGAAGTGAATTACAAAGATACTACTTCTCAGTGCAGGGGGGTTGGACTAGATGAACTTTCAAGAACCCTTTCAACTCTGTGATAGTAGGATCTACCTCAAGCACCAGCAAGTCAGGTTCTATTAACTCCAAAAATCAGTCCATTCACATACTTACACAATATTGCAGCCAGACTGGCCAAAATTTTAAAACTCCTTTGTTATAATATAATAATGTGTACAAAAAATAGTGCTGTGGATATAAAACATTGTTAATACTTGGAGGGTGTGAGGAAAAACAGGCTTTACCTTCCAGACACTACAAGTGTTCCATCATCCAGCAAATATTCTTTCACATTATCTGGCAGGGGAAGTATGACACTGGAAGAAACCGTGAGAATTTCATTGATAGTTTATTATTATGTTTTAAAATAAGAAAAGGAATTATTTTTTTTTTCTTTTTTAATAAAACACACCTTGATAACCCACTGCTTGGATCTGATGAGACACCAACTGGAGTAATCATAGAATGGTTTGGGCTGGAAGGGACCTTAAAAATCATCTAGTTCCAACCCTCCTGCCATAGGCAGGGACATCCTGCACTAGATCAGGTTGCTTGATGTCTCATCCAGCCTGGCCTTGGACGTCTCCAAGGATGGGACTTCCACCACCTCTCTGGGCAACCAGTTCCAGTGTCTCACCCTCTCATGGTGAACACTCAAGTCCTTTCATTTTTCCCCCCAGTTTGACTCTAAGCAGGTTCCACACACCCCTCTTTTCCCTCACCTCCTGCCTCTGTCCCACACCAACCCTTTTCCAGCCCATTTTCCCCCAAATCCCCCACACCTTGGGCTCCACTGGAGACTCCTCCCCTCCCCACCTGTTCCAAACCAGCCCCCTTTGTCCTATTCTCCTATTTAAGAGCAGTGGGGAAGGGCAGCAACCACCATTTGCCCTCCCGTAGGGCCTGAAGGATGCTCCTCCTGGTGTCTCTGCTGCAGGACATCACTGGTGAGTTGCATTTTCCAAGGGGACATGGTGGGAGGAGAAAGGCTGGGGGGCTTGCTGGCCCCCCAGTTGGTTGGGGAGGGGGATGGACTTGTGTTTTCATTTCTACCTTAATGCTGTGTGGGGTTTGCCTGGGGTCAGATGAAGGTTTAGCAGGAAAGAAGGAGACTTGTGTTTTAGTTTTGTGTTTTAGCTTGAGGTGCTGTGGGTGCAGTTTGTGTGATTTCAGCCCTGAGGATGTGGTTTAACCCAGGGATGGGACAGAGGAGACAGTAATGTGTGCTGTTCTGGAACCTTCAACATAAGAAGGACCTGTTGGAGCAGGTCCAGAGGAGGGTCATGAAGATGAATAGAGGGTTGGAGCGACTGTCTTATGAAGACAGGCTGAAGGAGTTGGGGTTCTTCAGCCTGGAGAAGAGAAGGCTCAGGGGGGGACCTCAGAGTAGCTTCTTAATACCTGAAGGGGGGTACAGAAAGGCAGGGGTAGGACTTTTTAATAGGGTCCACGATGACAGGACTTGAAGTCATGGATACAAATTGGAAGAGNAAGCTCCCTTCACCACCCTCACAGGAAGGAACTTCTTTCTTAAATCCAGCCTAAATCTCCCCTCTTCCACCCTGCACAGGCTCCCCTTATCTCACTCGCCACAAGCCGGTTTCCATCTCGGCCAAGCTTCTTCTTTGCCACCTTTCCCCCCATCTCAAACCCCCCCATGTCCCGGCCTAGGCCCCGCTATCACCCCGCCACAGCCTCTCACCTGCGGATGGTGACGGCCTTGAAGAGCGGGTACCACACGGAGAACTGGCAGTGAACCACCTGCTCCTTCTTCATCCTCCTCTTCCTCCCTCTTCCAAACACGCCTCGTTCCGGTCCAGCCCAGTCCGTTTCCCCCTGGAAGCTGCGGCTGAGCCCGGAACCTTTCTCCCTTCAGCTGCGGGCCCCACCCGGGCCGCCATCGCGGCTGCACCTGGGCGACAGCGGGGATCTCCTCAGCTGGCTCCGCCTCGCTTGTCGCTGTCACCGTCTTTGTCACCGCCTCGCTGCCACCTCCCACCTCTTTCCAGACACCGCCTCAGCACTGCTCGGTGTTCCCCGGTCACCCCCGACATCACCTCAGCCCCGTAGGTGTGCGTGGGCAGAGCTGGGGGGTTTCCAGGCCGCTCCATGGAGAGAACGAAGGGGTGGCCTGAGGGGAGCGGGCAGTGATCTTTTGTTGTTTTGGGGTTTTTTTTTTGTGTGTTTTTTTTTCTTTGTTTGTTTTTTTATTGTTTTTTTTTTTCCTGCCTGAACAGCTTATCTGCTTTGCTTATGCTTCTAAAGGATTTCTACCCCAAGGGTGGGTGCAGATTAGGGGCTTGGCCTGATGGAGAGCACAGAGGCTTCTCGGCCTGGAGAAGAGAAGGCTCAGGGGGGACCTCAGAGGAAATTCTCAATAACTGAAGGGGGCTACAGAAAGGCAGGGGTAGGACTTTTTAATAGGATTTGTGATGAGAGGACTAGAAATAATGGATGTAAATTGGAAGGGGGTAGATTCAGGCTAGATAGAAGAAATTAATTCTTTAAGTGAGTGTGGTGAAACACTGGAAGAGGTTGCCCAGAGAGGCTGTGGATGTCTCCTCAATCCCTGGAGGTGTTTAAGGCCAGGCTGGACAAGGCACTGAGCAGCCTGATGTAGTGGGAGGTGTCCCTGCCCATGGCAGGGGGGGTTTGGAACTCCATGATCTTTAAGATCCCTTCCAATCCCACCCCCTCATGATTTGTAGTTCAATTGCTGTTGATTCACACTAAGACGGATGGTAAATGCAAAAGCTTTGGCAGTTTTCCTTTCCACAACTCAACATGAGCCAACAGTGTACACTCGCAGCCAAGAAGGCACCAACCAAATCCTGGGTTGCATCAAGAGGAGTGTGACCAGCAGGGCAAGAGAGGTGATTTTACCCCTCTACTNCTTATCAGTACCTGAGGGGATCCTACAGAAAGGCAGGGGAAGGAATTTTTAACATAATATCGGATGGGAGGACTAGAAACAATGGATATAAATTAGAGGGGGATAGATTTAGACTAGACATAAGGAAGAAATTCTTTACAGTGAGGGTGGTGAAACACTGGAACAGGTTGCCCAGGGAGGTTGTGGATGCCCCCTCTCTGGAGGTGTTCAAGGCTAGGCTGGACAAGGCACTGAGCAGCCTGGTCTGGTGGGAGGTGTCCCTGCCTATGTCAGGGGGGTTGGACCTCGATGATCTTTAAGGTCCCTTCCAACCCAAACTATTCTATGATTCTATGATTCTTAAGATTTCACAGATAACCAGTAGCAATGTATAGTCATAGAGTTCTTGTGATCCGAAATCAGGTGGACAGGCTGCTGCTCAAGCTGTTTTCCCTTTCTTTAAAGATGCAGTGATCATTTTTTGAGCTGGAGGAACCTTCCTGTCTGAGGGCTGTGAGACAAGGTCTGTTCTGAGACCTAACATGGGGCTTCAGAAACTTTACATTACTGTGTTGAGTTTAATTTTCAGCTGCAGCTAATTTTACTCACTAAAAGGTGTTGCCACCCTTAACAGTGTGACTAATGTGAGATGCCAGAATTCCAGCCTTTATTTAAATAAATGGGATGTCAGCTTTCCAGCAGTAGTTCTCCCCTCTTAACAGCCAATGGAGTTTGGAAGAGGTGGCTTTTCTTTTGGTGGAACTTGTTTAAAGATTTCACTCATACGTGGAGCTATTGCGCCCACTTGTGGAGGAGATGAAAAATACAGAAGCTGAGATAGATGAGTCACACAGAATCTCAGAGTTTGGAAGGGACCTCAAGAGATCATCAAGTCCAACCCCTTTGCCAGAACAGGAATACCTAGACCAGGTCAAACAGGAACTCATCCAGATGGGTTTTGGGTGCTTGCAGAGAAGGAGACTCCACAACCTCTCTGGGCAGCCTGTTCCAGTGTTCTGTTACCCACCCTGTGAAAAAGTTTTTCTTAATTTCTGTTTTTCATCTGTTTTAGATTTTAGTGCTAATTCTAACCACTCTGTCATTTGTGCTGTTTTAAGTCACAAGCTACCCTTGAATATATCCACTGTGGAAGAGCCCAAGCTTTGTTGAAAATACCTCCTTGCTGTGAGATGAGGTGCTAGAATGTGCTTATAACTGGTAGAGGTAAGTGTTAATGCTGTTGTACAAACTGTTGTGGGGTTTAGGGTTCAGCTGTGGTAATCCCTGCCTGAGAAAGGTACACTGACAATAGCAAACTGGTATAGAAGGATTAGTGTGATCAATGGAACAGGATTTCCTTTGGGGGGAGACAAAAAGGAGCCTTATTCAGACCTAACAAAAAGAAAAGTTTAATAAAGATATGGTTGACTGTCCACACAATTGATATTTATGTTGTCAATCAAAAAGGCTGTGTTCTTTGCAAAGAAGGAGGTGAATTTGTTGTTGCTAGGTATGTAGCTATAGGGAGAAGGAGGAGTGGTTTTCAACTACTTAAATTAGACATCAGAAAGCTCTTCACCATGGGGGTAATGAGACACTGGAACAGCTTGCCCTGAGACTTGGTGGAGGCCCCATCCCTGCAGACATCCAGGCCAGGCTTGATGATGCTCTGGCTCAACCAGGATGTCCCTGCTCACTGTGGCGCTTGGACTAGATGGCCTTTAAAGGATCCCCTCCAACTCAACACTTCAGGTATCGGGCAGAGCCTCCTTTGGATGTCTTCTTCCAGTTGAGCAGGAGCCTTCTAGGAATTACCATGCTGAGTTTGGTGGAAAGTCTGAGCTGGTGTTTTAGAGCCACAGCAAGACACTGGCTGTTTTCCAGCCTCAGCTCTTAAATCCTAAGTGAAGAAAATCTGAGATATTTTATGTTGATAGTCAGCAAATGAGTGATGAGACTGTGCTACCTCCCTGTTTGTTGCTGGAGACCCCACAGAGCCTGTTTGGGGTCAATGGAAGATTGCTTTTGACTTTATGGAGTGTTTATGAGCACCAACACTAAAAGTGATGGATATTTTTAAGGTTATCTCATCTCTCCTGTTGCTTAAACTTATTTGCACTGTCTTTTTGCTTGTGATTCAGGCTGATTTTTCAGGATTGCAGAGTAGCATTGGAACTGAGCCTCTTTGGAATAAGGTTTTCTGTGCTGAAGCACCCTATAGCTCCACAAGGAGGGGACTAATGGGGAATCTTTTCAGGCATTTTATTTTTCTTCTGCCTGGTGCACCTTTCAGCTGGGAATGAATTGAGAGAGGAAGAAGACAATCTTCTCTTCCATGGGAATGTTAGCATGTAATGTGTTCAACCTAGGTTGGTGTGATGTTGGCCACATCTTTGACATGTTTTGGTCATGCTAACTCCACGTGCCACTTAGGCTTGCAACACACGTGTGGCTTTTTGCCCTGTATTTTTTGGGGGAGAGGATTGAGTCATATGTTTAGTTCTGTGTAAGAGGCAGGATTCTTTCTCAACAACAGATGATTTTTACTCTTGAAGTCCTCTTGCTTTAAGTTGTTTTTTTTTCCAATTTCACTGCAGAGTTGTGGTAATACATGTTGGTAGGGCATTTCACCCAGATGAGAATGAAACAATTTGACTAAAATAAATCAATTCTGTCTCTACATGTGTGTGGCCTTTGAATAATTTAGGAGGATATCTTCAGCCAGCATAATTATTCTGCACTTGATAGGGCTATTGCAACTGTGTCAGGGATTTGACCCAAGCTTCCTCTTGCATGTGTTTGGCTCTGAAACCATCAGATGGAGCTGAAAAAGTGACTTGCAGCCCTTGTCACATGCCCCTGACTTTCTCCAGCAACTTTTATTTGTTAATTTAGCATGCAGAAATGAACCTTTCAACTTTACTCTGAAAGCAAATATTGACTTTGTTTCATAGTAACCTGGACTTTGCACAGGAGAGGGGAAAGCCTGACATTCCTGACAATGGCAGCTGAGACATCCACAGAAGTTCCAAAAACTGCTAGACAGTTCGTCCTGAAAGAAGAGGTATCTCATGCTTGGAGTTTGACACGTTTTATTGTTAAATGATTGTGTTTTGAGACTGATCAGTATGTTTATGAGTGCAGAGTTAGAAATGCTTTAGATACTGGATGTCTGAAATCTGTTCATCAGATAAAACACTTCTGGATGGTCAGAGTTTAAAATTATGAACTAAGCATACAAATTAGCCACTGGGCATCTACTTAAGCTTCTTTCTTTTAGGATTTTGGAGCTGGGGGTTTTTTTTGTCTGTTCTGGCTGTTTTTGATTTTTGAGAAATAAGGTGGTTATGTCTAAGAGACTGAAAATGAGTGGATGGTGAAACTCAGCCTTGTTTCTGTTCCTTTAGGATGAACCACTAAGGGTTGCCTTAACATTTAGGATTGTAACTTCTTTTGGGCTTTCTGGAAGGATTTGAATTTAGGCAATTTATATTCTAAAGTCTTTAGTAAGGAAGGATTTTTTTTTTCTTTAAGTACTACGCTCACACCTTCACAGAATCAGAAAATATCCAGTCCTAATGAGAGAATCTGAAGGTGTGTGCTTATTAGGAGCACTTACACCCTAATTTAAGCTGCCTCTATTTGTTACTATTCTCATTACAGGGAATTCTTAAAAGTTCATCTTTGGTGTTAAGGACAAGTTCTTTCCTTGGAATGAGAATCTCTAATTTCTTTAAACTCCAAGGTTCCAAACTTTTAAGGAGATT
Source organism: Turnix velox (assembly GCA_013400935.1). NCBI lineage: Eukaryota > Metazoa > Chordata > Aves > Charadriiformes > Turnicidae > Turnix > Turnix velox. Next base: position 35,876 of record VZTY01015911.1, read on the forward strand.
CAAATCATTGGGGTATATTTATATCTTTTCTTTTTGGATGTTTTCTGAATATGAATTATTCTTGAATATGAATATTTCTTAAGGAAAAAGAGTCTCACATTTGTAAGGTTTTGGAGTTTTATATTAAGACCTGTAATACTTTAGTTTCATCCTCCTTTTTTTTCCCCTCTAATTTATAGTTCATCTTTAGAATATTATACTCTTTAGTGTCATTGCTTGTAATTAGTTCTTTGTTTGTTATTTTTCAGCCAGTTTGTGGGATTAATATGGGAGAATATTTACCATGCCTCTCCTCATATTGAAAGTGTTTTATTCACTAACTATGTGGTTGGAATATCTTTTTTTTTTCATGAAAGCTGCAGCTGATTTTATTCTTCCTGTTTGAGAGCCCACAGCCTGGCTGCTGTAAACAAAAATGGATATTATTTGACCAGCAAAGTAATAATATATAAAGGAGTAAAAATAAAAGCCATTCTAAAGTAATAATAGATGAAGGAATAAAAATGAGATGGGGAGTTTTAGAATGGCTTATCTGTAGGACTTAAATAGAGGACTTGGCAAAACAGAAGTTACACTTCTGGTTCAGCTTCCAAAGGTTTTAATTAACACCTAATGCGGTGGGTGATGGTTTCCTTTTTATTCCAGGGAATCCTGGCAACTTTTCTTTGTCTCAGCCTGCAGGCTGATAGCTAAATCACCCAGATTTAGGGGATTGTGGAACACTTCCATTGGCAGTATTAATTCTACATATCCCTTGGTGGTACTTTTGTCTTCCTCCATGCTAGTAGAGGCTGAAAGCTGTACTTAAACTGTCTTGTCTTTCATCAGATATTCTCGTTTGATGTTTTTCTGTATATCTAAAACCTACTTTCTAATTTTTTTTTGGTCTTTCTGAGTCTTGGATAGGTCTGATTTCTTACAGGCTAAGAATTTCTTTTTCCTCTAAGATTCTGGGAGGCAGTAATTGATTCTGTTTTCAGACATTTGCTCCTTTCTTAGCAAACAGGGGCAGTGATCTGCCAGTTTCACTGAACTCTGCAGGAGTATGGGTAAATAACCTAGTCCTTTGTGTTCTCTGATGTTTAAAGAAGTCATTAACTAAAAACCTTTGGCTGTCTTTTCTTAACTGAAGTGTATTTATATATTCCTCTCTTTGGACAACCAATGGAACATGATTTTTATCTATTTCTCTTTTGGATCTTCCAGTTCTCTACTTCTGCAGTGATTTTTGGGAGTGAATGCAAATATATTTAGAATACATCTAAGTGCATCCAAACTTTAATGAGCATCATGTTTCTCCTCTTGGGTACATCTAAAATGCTTCCAAAGAGAATTATTTCATCCACCTTTTAATGAGCATCATATATATCATCTTAGAATCATAATCTTCTTCATTCTGCTTCTCTTTTCTGTTTTTGCAACCACAATGCAATTAAAAAGTCCTTTAGAGGACACAGAGCTCTCTTTTTCCACTCACTTTAGGTGAAAATATTAGGATTTCCAAAACAAATGCCAAATCTCCTACATTAAAAAAATACATTTACAACCTAATGTTGAAATGCTGTTATTTCAAATGCCTTTTAAAGCATTTTAATAGAGCTCATCCAGCTCATTTCTGGCTTGCTGGACACCTGAATAATATCTGATTTGCCTTTTCTCTCCAGCAGATGCCTTGCTGTCCTTCTGTACTCTCAGACACTCCATTTCCTTCCTCTGTATTCTGTTCTTAGTTGGTGAGTCTCTCACTTTTGATTTCAAGCCCTCCATGTTCACACAGGTCCTCTTTGATACTTTTCCTGCCCTAAAAGATTGTAGGGTGGCAACTACATGAATGGCCTTGTGGATTTCACCCTTTTCTACAGTTTTAACTTGTGGGGTTTTTTTCCCAGATCCTCTTTTCCCCTTGCTAATACTTGTTGTTTTGTTGCCAGCAGTCTGTCTTCTTACATAGCAGGAAGTAATTTGTTGATTTTACTGATTACTTCTGATTTCTGTGGTCATCTTGATACAAGGTTTTGAAGACAAGCTTCTAGTCTATACATTTAGAAAAGCTTAAAATGATAGTTAAATTAAAAACTAAACTGCTGGCCTAATACCTAGGCATTTTTTTTCCTTTTTAAAGGATTTCCATAAAAAATGAGGAGACACCACAAGGCAAACAAACTGATTTAGCTCAGAAAAAAAAGATACTTTGTAAGAACTTTTAATGCCAAGCTCTCAGAAATCCTAAAAAGGGCAGGTATCTATCAGTGCTGGCACTGAGAGGAAACAGCAGTTTACACAAGGGCACAGTTTGAGATCACAGCCAGAAAAGTTTCAAAATAGTTTGCACACTTAGCTGTTATCCTGATCTCTGATGAGCAGTGTAGCTGAACTCTGGGCAAGTCCTGTGACTCTTTTTTCTGTCTCAGATGAAGAATGACCTCTGTAAAATCATAGAATCATAGCTAGACCTCTGTAAAATCCTACTAAAAAGATGAGGATGTAAAAAGATGTAAAGATATAAAATCCCAAAGTCAAGTTAACAAAAGTTCCTGGGCTAGGTTCCAATTCCTATTCAAGAACTTGGAGTAAATGCAGGGTTTTGGGCTGGTTTTTTTTTTTTCCATATTAGTTACAGGAATGTTGCTGCATGTTCCTGCATGTATTGTGGTGCCTGAGGATTTGTCTGCAGAAGAATCCCAAAAGAGCTGTCATTCTCCCTTTAGCTTCCCAAATATCTTTGGGGTTGACCTCATGATGTGTTTAACAGAGAGTTCTTTGGTTTAGGTAATTGCAGAAAGAAAATGGTTGAAGCTTGAAGAAACGACTTACACCGACCCCTTTGGTAAACCCAGGTAATTGCATTTCTGGCCTTTCAGATTACTAATTGTGCTGGCCCCAGGCTAGAAAATAAGAGAATTAAACCTATTACTCAACACCAGGTGAGATCTGCTCATTGTGCAATTCCTTTATCATTCATACTGTTCAGAGAAAAAAATCCTACTGTAGCATGCATGTGTCATAAAATTTGGCTCCCAAGTCCTTTTGGGCACATTGGACTGTTTTTTTCTTGCATTTTCTGTTCCTTGTAAAGGAACTTGCAGAGGAAAGATCTCTCTGATGATCAGAGGCCCACCTTAGGGCTTTTCTGCTTCATCAGGAAGAGTTTTCTTACCTGCTGATGGTGCCAGATATTGCACATTATTAAGTCCCTGCCCCCTCTCTCTGTGCTTTAGTTTTACTGGATTTATCTAGATGTGACACCACAGCTTTACTTCCTTCCTCTTCATCTATTAGTTTCTGTCCAGTTTGCTTTCTCCACTGCTTTAAAGTCCATCAGTGAAATATTCTTCTAAAAAATAGCAAAGATAGGAGCTTTTCTGAAGAGTTTTTTTTATTGCTGGGGGATTTTTCCTCATACTATTGCTTACTTTGAGAGAAAAGCTTTGCCATTCCTTGCCTTTGTGCTCAACTAACTGGGCTGAGAATTCCCAATAACTTCTGCTACAAACCTTATGCAAAAGCAAGATGAAAGATAAAATGTGCATGGTCTTGTTACAGAACTTGTTTCAAAATGCAACATGTTTAAAATAGAAATTGCTTTATTTTGCACTTTTCTAGGATTACTTTTATAGGACTTGTCTGCTCTGCTACAATAATTTCTTTTTTTTTTTTCCTTCCTTTAAATGGGCAAAAAAGAATTATATTGCAGACATTTTATAATGCCAGCACATGATAGGGCTTGCCCAAGGCCAGCTGCTTCCTTATGGGGCCTTGCTGTGTGAGTGTGTTTTGTTTTTAAATTACAGTGGAATAAGACTTAAAAATATAACTGATAATGTTCCTTGGAATGTATTTATTTGGGTTTTTTCTTTGTTAAACAGAACTTGGGAAAGTGTAAAGCGTACCAGCACCAAGAAGGGTGTTTCAGCTGATGGTAAGCTCTTTTTGCTTTGTATTTTTTTTCCCTGTTTAAATTCTTCTGATAAACTCACAGCACAGAATTTGAGCCTGTTTGAGTCTGTTTCTGAAGAGATGAGGATGCAGAGCAGAGAGCTCAGCAGAGAATCTGAGCCTCACTGGTAGGAGGGTATTTCTCAAGATGGTTTTATTCACTTTAGAACAACAAAGCAACTTCAAAGAGGTGCAGGATGCCCTGGTCCAGAGCAGCTCACAGTCAGTGGATTGGCTCTGCTCTGCTGGGCAAGAGATGTAAGGTCTTGTTTGGGCAAAAGAGTGTGGGAGAGGGTTCCACACAATGGCTTCAAATGGTCTCTGAAGACAAGAGAACCTTTTCTTAGGTATTGGTGTGCTGATATTCCTGCCTCTTGTGTGCTGGGGTGCTTCAAAGACCCCATGAAGATGGTGAAAGGACTGGAGCCTTATGAAGACAGACTGAAGGAGTTGGGGTTGTTGAGCCTGGAGAAGAGAAGGCTCAGGGGGACCTCAGAGTAATTTCTCAATACCTGAAGGGGGCTACAGAAAGGCAGGAGTAGGACTTTTTAATAGGGTATGTGATGGGAGGATTAGAAATAATGGATGTAAATTGGAAGGGGGGAGATTCAGGCTGGATATAAGAAAGATTTTCTTTCCAGTGAGGGTGGTGAGACACTGGAAGAGGTTGCCCAGAGAGGTTGTGGATGCCCCCTCTCTGGTGTTTAAGGCCAGGCTGGACAAGGCACTGAGCAGCCTGATGTAGTGCGAGGTGTCCCAGCCCATGGCAGGGGGGTTGTAACTCCATGATCTTTAAGGTCCCTTCTAACCCAAACTATTGTATGATTTTGTGCTTTTGTCTCTCACTACACACCATGTAAGGAGCTTAAATTCTCCACTCATGATTCTGGAGCAGGCATCTCATCATTCCATGCTCACAGTAATGATGCTTTTGTTCCTATCCAGATGTTCCAGTGTTTCCTTTCCTTTTCCACTTAACACTCTAGTAAAATATTCTTTGTGCTGGTGTCTTCCCTCCTGGCTGTAGGTGTGGCAGTGATAGCAGTACTACAGAGAACCCTCCACTATGACTGCATTGTCCTGGTGAAACAATTCAGACCCCCAATCAATGGCTACTGCTTGGAATTTCCTGCAGGTAAGTCTCTAAAACCTTAAGATCAGTCACACAGAGCTGAAAGTTTGTGTGGATGTACCCAGAGTGCCGGTCTTAATATTTTTTTCATGTTTTATTTTAAACCACAGCAGGGCAGGTTTAGATTAGACACCAGAAGGAAGCTCTTCACCATGAGGGTGGCCAGGCACTGGAACAGGTTGCCCAGAGAGCTGGAGGAGACATTAGAGGTCAGGCTTGATGAAGCTCTGAGCAACCTGATGTAGTGCAAGATGTCCTTACTCCCTGCAAGGGGATTGGGCTAGGTGACACTTCCAACTCAGCACATTTTATGATTATATTATTTGCTAATGAAGAATACAAAATAGACATAGTTCCTTTCATCAGATCAGTGGCATTTTACACAGTAGCCTGTAAGGAGAATATTACATTTTTTCTCCTCTCCTCCTTTCTGTGAAAGCCAAAGCATTTGGCTCCTTTCCCTCATAAGAACATTAATGTCACTTCCTGGGATGGTGGTATGATATTATTGATAAAAATTTGAAGACAATAGGCAGCAGCAGGAGTAGAATCCTTCTGAAGACCTCAGCTTTATTCCTCTGGAAAAACGAAAGAAAGAGGGCACCCTCAGCGTTATTCCTCTGGAAAAACGGGGCAGTGACAAGAGTTTCTCCTGGTTGGTAAAGGTGGATTTATCTACTTCTGCTTTGCTTTTGTATCACATTTCTCCCCCAGGGCTCATTGAGGAAAATGAGACTGCAGAGAGTGCTGCCTTGAGAGAGCTGGAGGAAGAAACTGGGTACAAGGGGGAAGTTGTTGAATGTACACCAGGTACTTCTTTTATTTTTCTAAGGCTAATTTTGTCTTTGATGGGTAGTGGAAATGTTTTAAATGCTCAGAACTAGAAGAATCCTTCTCTGGGTGTGTTTAAGGCCAGGCTGGATGAGGCACTGAGCAACCTGATGTAGTGGGAGGTGGAACTAGATAATCATTAAAGGTCCCTTCCAACCCAAACTATTTTATGGTCCTAAAATAAAAACAGCTGTGGAAAGGTTCTCGCCTGAAAGAAGGAAGGAGAGAGAATGACTGGAGTAAATCCAGAGATTCTTTGGAAAGGGACTGTTGCTAATCCAGTGTTTGCAAAAAGGATGGTCATAAATAAAACCTGAGAAGGCGATTTGAGCTCCCCAGGATTTCAAGTCAATGTTGAGACTTGGCTCTTGGGTACAACTTCTTGCAGGTTGAGATGGAGACAGGTCAAATTAGACTTTAATAAGCCAAGGAATGTAGAGGTTACAGTTCAGTCCATGGGGTGGAAAGTAAACCCAGGTGCTGAAAACAAGTCTTGCAAGGTATCTATAAAAGAGATGAGTTATTTGTGAAAGAAGAACCTGTGGAAATGAACTTTTCAAAGTCTTCCATCCTGACTATATGCCCCAACATATGTTCTCCTATTGTATCAAGTAATTTCTGCAAAATTAATTAAAATATCAAAGCCTCTGAGTCCTGCTTTTAGAAAAAATAAGGTTTTGACATGCTTGTTGGCAGCTCTCTGCTTGGACCCGGGTTTGTCAAACAGCACAACACACATTGTGAGTGTCACCATTAATGGGGATGATGCTGAGAATACAAGACCTAAGCAGAAACTTGGTGAGTTGTCCTCCACTTATTTAAAAGTTCCAAAAATGGGTTTAAATGAAGTATCCCTGCCACTGCTTCTCTGCTCTCACAGCTGAGGTAGATGCTGTAAATCCTTTGCATTTCATTCTGCACTCTAAATAAGCAGAACTAAATCCACGCAGGGGAAGCCTGGAGATGCTGGCACATTCAAAATGAGGAAATTTAGGTACCAAACAGATTCTGAACCTGGAAATTCCTCTTATCTGTGGCTTGGCTCTGCAAGTAATGACTCATAATTGATCTGTTTCCAGGCTGCTTTTTAGTTGTAAACTCACTCCAATGTGTTTCCAGGCTGCTTGTTAGTTGTAAACTCACTCCAATGTGTTTCAAAATCCTTCACTTAACTGCTTTTTTGTTTTTAATTCCAGATGATGGAGGTACGTTAAGTAGCTGTGCTCACAGTGACACTTTCAAGGGTGATCTTCACATGGCAAGTTCTAGATGTCAGTTAAAACTGCTTTTTTTTTTTTTGGGCTTGGTTAATCTCAATCACACATGAGGTAGGCTTTGGCTTATACATACAACTCCAGTGTCTCAGGAAATAATAATTGCTAAAGAAAACTGATGAAGACAGACTTGGAAGGTGTGTGCCATTACAGATACAGCAAAAACCAATCCCTTTGTGTTCTTCTCATCTTCAAATACATCTACACTCCATCACTCTACCAATATAAGCCAACCAAAATTCCTTTCAGTGATGTATCTTCCACTCCCAGATCTCATTTTAGAAGGATTCTTACCCTCTCTAGCTCTGTTACATGGTTTTTCCCACCTCTTTCCTGGTTTCTTACTGTTTTTAAATGCTTCCTGTCACTGCCTTCCCTCATTGAATCAGCCTTTTTGAGGTAGACAAAGCTTTTGATTATGCTGAGAGTACAAGATCTGAGCAAAAACTTGGTGAGTCGTCCTCCACTTATTTTCAAAATTTTAAATTATTCCTGTCACTGCCTTCCCCCCCTATTTAATCAGCCTTTTGGAGATAGACAAAGGCTCACAGATTTTTGGATGGTGATGAACCAGTTTGTTTCCTCTTAGGAACTGTTAAGAAAAAGGACAGGGAGTTCTCACTTGGGGTGGAGAACGTATCCCTGGAGACGTTGATGGGTCCCTGAGCGACCTGATGTAGTGCTCAGAGGACTAGATGACCTTGGAAGCTTCATTCCAACTCACCAAATTCTATGATTCTGTGAAATTATCTCCCTTCTGTTGCTCACTTATTTCAAGGTGCATCATTTTTCTTTCTCTCCTAGAATTTGTGGAAGTTATTTCACTTCCAAAGAATGACCTGCTGCAAAGGATTGATGGTAAGAGCTTCCTGACACTTTAAATCACCCAATCAAGTAACCTTTGGCTTCTCTTGGCTTCTGGTAGCTCCTTGTTGCATTTTTCATTACAAAATGCTTTTTATTTTCAACAAAAAGCTGTAAGAAGACTTGACCAGGTGGCATTTAGTTATGGCATTAGATGCTAGCATGAAAAGAATCTGGGATGCTGCATGTCTTCATTTTAGTGAAAGATTTAAATTCTGCAGAGTAGAAATATATTAAGTGTCTCAAAACTACTTTTTTTAATTGATTTTTTTCAGAACTCATAGCAGAAGAGCGCATTGCAGTGGATGCCAGGGTTTACACCTATGCCTTGGCCCTCAAACGTGCAGCAGAAAAACCTCTCCAAGTTCCTTTTATGAAGTTTTGAACTTCAAACCGTGAGAAAGTTGATAACATTGACCAATTCAGCTGGCTTTGAGGTAGAACTCTTCTTGTAAAGATCCTCTTTTACTTGTAGTGGAGAAAAAAAGTAATTATAGGATGATTCTCATCTTTTTAATGATGTAAGTGAAAAACAGCATCTCTGTTTGGTCAATCATGCCTGGATCAAATAATCATAATAAAAATGCTGCTTTAATTTTCAGAAGGGCTTGTGTCTTGCTCTATTTTTAGCAGGGACACACACAGTGGAAGATGCTTCAGCAGCAGCAGTTTCTCTCATCCTCAAGCAGCATTTCCACAGCTGCAGGTTTTCTGCTGTAGGAGCAGCCGGAGCTGCAGACTGGATCTTGCTTTT
>VZTY01015911.1:61398-74002 GCA_013400935.1 Turnix velox
TGTTTGAATTTTACAATTCAGATTGTTTGAATTTTACCATTCAGGTCTCTTTAAATTTTACAATCAGATCTCTTTGAATTTTACCATTAAGATCTGTCTGAATTTTACAATTCAGGTTTTAAGCCCAAACTCCTAATAAAAACACCTTAACCAATGTATCTCTGCAGCCCAACAGTTAGATTTAGCTTCTGAAGCTTTACAGCTGCTCTGCCCCTCTCTGCAGCTGTAGATAAATTCTGCATCACCCAAATCACAATGAAAAAATGTCTCTGTGGTTCAAAAAGACCAAGAAGAAGAAGGCAACCATCTGCCAGGAACAGCAAAATACACATGGGTACCAAAACACACCAGCCACAGATGATAACAAGCACCAGGACAGAACATTCCACCATCTGATCAGATTTAATTGGACATTTTCTTTCTCTCTGGCATTTGGCTTAAAATCTGTGAAAAAGGAAGGGACTTAAGTGTCATCTTCTTGGTGTTCTGAACAGTGTGTTTGACTAGGAAAAATCTGTGCATGTAAGGGAACTATTAATTAATATCACTAACAATAAAAGTAGCAATAACTTTGGTTAATCAGACTCACCAAACCAAAAAAATAACACAGAAAAAGCCCAGCTCCTCCATCAACAATAAGGGCAGAACAATTCAGTGAGAGCCCAATTGAATCAAAGCTTCATTTTTACTTAATACAAACCTAGAGAAAAGAGGTTTCTGCTTCTATTTTATCTTTTCTTCTTGTACTGGCCTTAACCAACCCAATAAAACCCCTGTGAATTATGTCTGCCCCTGATAGCTTGCAAGAAAACATGAACAAAGAACCACAGTTCCACAGGATGACCTCGGTCATTTGATAAGCTATACACAAGCAAGGAGTGGAATTTAAAACAGTCAAAGGGCTCTTTAGTCTAGGGAAGAGCTCCCAATTATATTTTCACTTCAAATTTCTACAAAGCTGGCAAGTGGCAGTCATTGCCTAGACAATGACCGAGATAGTAATAAGGACAAAGTGACCCAAATAGAAAGGACAGGAATCTCAGCACCACTCTGGGCATCCTTCATCTCCTGATAAAGGACACTGACTGATGAAGCTTCTCTTCCTCTCTGGCAAAAAAGAAGGAAGGAGGAAAAAAACCCACTCTCAAAAAGCTTCTACAGATACTGATATTTCTGTGATTGCTCCTCTGAAAATGCCTTTGTCTGACCTAAATAATTTGTTTTGAAACCTGTCCCAAGAAGGAAAGATGATGGAAAGTAGCAAAGAAAAGGCAGATGGAGCAAAGAGCCAGGAGGTAAATCCAAGTCTTCTTAAAAATCAGTTCTAGAGGGAATAATTAGCAGTTTTACTGTTTCATACAATCCAGCAGGCTCAGTTACAGTGACTGCCATAAACACCCTAACCTTCAGGAATCCCACATCAACAAAAGAGATTTCTCTCTGATCATGTCATTTCCTTCTAAGAACTCAAAAATCAACATTTAGCTTTTAAGAAATTTTCATTCCTTTCAGAAGAATAGAAACTGGGTGAATTTGTTACACTAATTAGAACCTTTGTCACCTAAGGGATATCTGCTTGCTTATGTTTTGGAAGTGAAGAGCAGGGGTTCTTTTTTTTTTTTTTGATAAGGCACATCTCTTTCTGATCTATAGATAATAATTAATTTTAATCTAGAAAATGCATGGAAAAAACATGAGGAGTTGTTGTAAATTAACTCAGTTCACTGAGTCCAGAACATACATGCATCTCAGAGAGCTTAACTGTTTCACAGATCACTTTCATCAAGCTGAATCACAGAAAATATTTGGTGGCAAAGGAAGAATTATTAAATTTGTGGTTCCTGAATTCCAATTTGAAGTAATACTTAAGCTAACCATGATATTCACAAAGACAACAGTGGGATCCAAAGAAGAAAAAAACCAGAAAAAAACCCACAAAAACCTTGAAACCTTGTCCTGGTATATTAAAGAACATCAAATCATACAGAGTGAAAACTAGATAGAATAGAGATGAGCCTTTTTTATTAAAAAATAGCATAATTACCAAGTGGTACAGCTTAACAGACAGTTAAGAATTCATCATCATGGTAATCTTCTACATTAACAGAGGACAGACCCTACTTTAGATCCCACTGTCTGTATTTATGTTGGAATGTGGGCTTAAATAATCACGATATTCTCTTTCCTGGGAGCCAATAAAAGTAAGAATATAACGTGGCACTCACTTTTCTTTCCGGTTTCTGGATTTCAGGTAACACTGCACAGAATGGCTTAATAACTTCTAAAAATTTTACTGCTCCAGAGAAACAATCACACACACACACACAAAAGAAGAGAGAAAAATATATTAGTGAACCTTTATGAATTTGGAAAACATCATTCAACTTATTTTTCTTCCAGAAGTTAATTAAAATGCTTTATTAACAAATGATTTCATTGACACATGCTCTAATTCAACATCTGAAAATTAAAGGCCTATATACTGAAAACATGAGGTGGGGGAAAAAAGCAAAACAGAATTCTTGTTCTAATTCTTTTTTTCCACAGCTGAAGCAGTTTAGATGAGACGAAGCACTGTGTATATCACCAGAAGTGAACTAAATTGTATTTCATCTAAAAATAAATGGCCCAGTATCAGCCTGTGCTACTTAAATGCAAAAGCAAAGGGTACTGACACCAAAAAGTATTCATGGAGAGATCACTATACTGTACTTTACAAGAGAAAATAATTAAAAATATATTTACCACTAACAAAATACATTTAGAAATCATAATCTAAATCACCACCATACTTATTCTCATCAGAACTTTAGGGAATTTTATTTTGACAATTTTTATTTGTCATGTTGCTTTTAAAGCAGAGAAAAGCTTGAGAGTTTGAGCCTCTTTTTTTGGGGAGGAACCAATTCAAAGCACTCATGCTTAGTGGGTAATTTATCCTCCAAAACATAGATATTATTCCCACCCCAAATGTATCTGGATGGTCACAGAAAACCATCATTAGGATCTCCTCAAAGAAAAGAGATTTAATACACTCTGCAAACCAGATTCTGTAACATCTTGGTCAAGAAGCCATTTACTTTTACACTTTGCTGTGACATATGGACAATCACAGAAAATCATAGAATCATAGAATGGTTTGGGTTGGAAGGGACTTTTGAGATAATCTAGTTCCATCTCCTCAAAGAAAAGAGATTTAATACAATCTGAAAGCCAGATTCTGTAACATCTTGCTCAAGAAGCCATTTACTTTTACACTTTGCTGTGACATCTGGACAATCACAGAAAAGCATCATTAGGATCTCCTCAAAGAAAAGAGATTTAATACAATCTGAAAGCCAGATTCTGTAACATCTTGCTCAAGAAGCCATTTACTTTTACACTTCGCTGTGACATCTGGACACAGAAAACCATCATTAAGACCCCCTCAAAGAAGAAAAATCATCATTAAGACCCCCTCAAAGAAAAAAGAATTAATACACTGCAAGCCAGATTCTGCAACATCTTGGCCGAGGTGCCATTGACTTTTACACTTCGCTGTGACATCTGGACAATTACAGAAAACCATCATTAAGACCCCCTCAAAGAAGAAAAATCATCATTAAGACCCCCTCAAAGAAAAAAGAATTAATACACTGCAAGCCAGATTCTGTAACATCTTGACCAAGAAAGCATTTACTTTTAGACTTTGCCGTGCCGTATTTCTCCCGTATTTATCTCCCGACCCCTCTGACAGCTCATTAGAAGCTGCATCTTGTTCCACAAGATCAACCAACGTTTTGGGGTAGAAGGAACCTTAAAGATGGTGTCGTTCTAACCCCTGCCATGGGCACGAGCACCTCGCCATCCGACCAGATTGCTCAAAGCCCCGTCCAGCCTGGCCTTGGACACCTCCAGGGATGGGGCAGCGCAGCTCCCATGGAAAAGCCTTAAATCCAGAGGCAGGAGGGGGCGAATAACCCAGCACAAAGCGATGACCGGTCTCGGGAGGAGGCTGCACCGCTACCCGGTACCTCAGGCATGGCGTTGCGGGCCTCCCCTCACACAACCACCCGCAGCATGGCCCGGGGGAGGTTTCCCCTCACAGAAAGACGCTGTCAGTACTCACTGCCCATGGTGATGGTGGTGGAGGCGGCGGCGGCACCAGCCGCCTCCCTCCTCCTCCGCCGCTGTCACCGCCGCTCCCTCCGCCCTCACGTCACGCCGCCAGCGAGGGCCCCCCCCTTTTTAGCTCAGGCATCGCTGCGGGCGACTATGTCTTCCAGGAGAAGAACGGCCAGACCGAAAGAGACGGGGGGAAAAAAGATTTTAAAAAATTAAGAGCCACATCGGGGCCTTCTTAACGGCTCCGTCCTCTGAAGTTACGGGAACGGAAAACGGGATCGGTAGCGAGGAGGATCAGGCAGCGGGAAGGGCAGCCGCGCTCCCACAATCCTCTGCGCGCAGCGAGGGGGCCCTTCTCGCCCTCGGCGCCGCCGAAAGTTATTCCTTGGTGATTTTGGGGATGCAGAGAGTTACTGGTTTGTACTAGTGTGTTTTCCTGGCACACCAGTGCGTTAGCGATGAGTCGCTGTGGTGATTTAATGGATAACGTGGTAATTTCGTGGGTAACTTCGTCATTTCATAGATAATTTGGTAATTTCGCGGATGGTTTGTTCAAAGGCCTTGTGGGTGAAGTGGGAAACGGGTCGGAAACCTTACTAAGAACTCTATTACGATGTAAAATGAGGGTTATCAAAGTATTACAGACCTTATACCCCCAAATTATTTATTCTTCAGGAGTTAACTCATCCTACACATGAGCTTGTCTCATTCCTCAACAACATTCAGGCTAAATTACCAAGAAATAATATGAGACGTGAAGGATTATGGCTCCTCCCCAAACATCATTTGGGTTTTATTCTACATTATATAAGAAAAAATCCTCTTAACCAAGACCTTGCTGCAGTATTTTTAAAAGAATTTTGTTCGAGGGGGTTTTGTCTAAAATCACTTGACTGAGGGAGGTTTTTTTCTTCCAATCCCTGCCCTTAGCAGGGGGTTTGGCACCAGATGGTCCTTCCTGTGATGTAATTTTATAAATTAAGAAGTTACTCTCTAGCAATTCAGGGCAGTTCCTGAATAGTCTGACAAATAGTTCCCGAATAGTCTGACAAATGAATTGGCCCAACATCTTGTACATTGTAACCTGCAAGCCACAAAGATGAGTAAGGGATTGGAGCATCTCCCTTAGGAGGAAAGGCAGAGGGAGCTGGGTCTCTTTAGCTTGGAGAAGAGGACACTGAGGGGTGACATCATTAGTGTTTATAGATTTATAAAGGGTGAGTGACAGGAGGATGGAACCAGGAGGATGGCTCTTCTCAGTGGCATCAAGTGACAGCACTCAGGGCAATGGGTGCAAACTGGAACAGAGGAGGTTTCACAGAAATACGGGGAAAAACTACTTCACATTGTCAACAGTTTAACAGTAAAATTTTGGGGTAAGAAATCAGCAACAATAAAACAACAAAGCAGAAGAAGCGTGTTGAGAATTCCTCGGGTAGGAGGCAGTGTCACTCTTCTCAACGCCTGAAGGGGGCTACAGAAAGGCAGGAGTAGGACTTTTTAATAGGATATGTGATGGGAGGACTAGAAATTACAGATGTAAATTGGGATAGATTCAGGCTGGAGATAAGAAAGAAGTTCTTTAGGGTGAGGGTGGTGAAACACTGGAAGAGGTTGCCCAGAGAGGTTGTGGATGCCCCCTCAATCCCTGGAGGTGTTTAAGGCCAGGCTGGACAGGGCACTGAGCAGCCTGATGTAGTGGGAGGTGTCCCTGCCTATGGCAGGGGGGTTGGAACTCCATGATCTTTAAGATCCCTTCCAACCCAAACTATTCCATGATTCTAAGTAAGCCTCTGAAAAGTGGTTTGGTCTCTGCAAAATATGGCTCTGAAATATGGCATGGTCCCTGCAGCACACCAGATGTGAAAACACTGCTTCACTGGGTGAGAGAAACACTGATTCTCTGAAACCTCCACTACCCATCCTACAAGGTGTCACCCACCCCATGGATCCTGCCTTAACAACTCGAGCATTGATAAGAGCACCACTATGTTTTACTCTTGGCTCATAAGGAAGTAAATTAAAACCCCCCACAACGTTTTGATATAGAAATGGCTCAATCCCAGGCAGGGGAAGCATTTATTCAGCCAAACTTACTAACACTCCCGTGGAAACACAAGCTGTTTCCAGACATTCTCCATCCCAGGGAACTGCCCAGTACAGGTAAACAAGGTGACAGAAAGCATTTCATAGCCACCACATCCATCTGCCCCTGGACTGGATTTTTTTCTTTCTTTTTTTTTTAACTTGACAGAGATGTTTTGTAGAAAATACTACAAAAGCAAAAGAATTATCTAGAGTAACAGGCATCACCTCTCATCTTCAGGTGTTCCTCTGCATGAAAAAAATGAACTTGTTCCATTCTTTTTGGAGAACAGATCCTTAAGGTCTCTATATAGAGGAGGCACCAAACATAACTGGAAGACTAAGAGTCTTGAGGATCTGGCTTCTGTTGTTCTTCATAGGAGGAGGCACCAAACATGAGTGGAGGACTGAGAGTCTTAAGGATCTGGCTTCTGTTCTTCATAGGAGGAGGCACCAAACATGAGTGGAGGACTAAGAGTCTTAAGGATCTGGTTTTAGGTCTTCATAGGAGGTGGCACCAAACATGAGTGAAGGACTGAGAGTCTTAAGGATCTGGCTTTTGTTCTTCACAGGAGGAGGCACCAAAGATGAGTGGCAGCAAGGGTTGTCCATCCATTCAAAGCTCAGATGAATGTTTTGCTAAGAATGTCCTCCTGCTGCTGGTGGTGCAGGGTCCCAATGCCAACTGCTGGGGCTGGTAAAGGAGGTCTACTCACAAGACGGAGCTGAAATTGGAGTCAGGAGGAAATGGTTAATGAAACACAAGCATAGGATCACATCTTTAAGTCCTGTGATATCTACTGTCAGTCCCTGCTGTGAGTAATGCAGTAAGTTACCCCCCTCATTTTCCAAAGAGTCCACAATCTGCCAGAGCAAACAGTAAATTTGGATTCTCCTCCTGGTAGAAGAAAATTCTAGCCCTGCTCATCACCTCTAAAGGGTGCTACAAAGAGCACAAGGAGCTTAAATTAGAATACCCACTTGGTTTAGGCATCAGGATGAGGGGTTCTTGTGTAAGTATCATGGAATTTTGCATTTCAAACTTCACTTTAAAGACTAAAACACCAAAGGGACATCTTACCTTAATCCCCACCTGCTTTTCAAACCGTGGTGACACAAAGGACCATGGGCCCATGTTCTGTGGTTCTTCCTGACTCCAAGTGAAGTCTACAGGAAGGAGAAAGGATAAATTCAAAATGCACAATTATCTTTTCAGTAGCTCAAAAAACCCAGGTTTTTTTCTCTTTTGCTGCACCTCTGCCTTTCTGTCTTGGCACTGTCTTTAGAATGAAGGGCTGAATTCCACTGTAGATCACAGCTTGTTGGAAAAGTATTTCCATCATCACTGTGGGTACAGTCTGCTTTTCTACTGTCATTTTCAAAAGCTGTTTAAAGGGCTGGACTGCAAAGACCAATGCAACAAAAAAATGCCCCAAATGATTTTGCCCCCAATGATTTTTTGCCAAAAATGCCCCCATTTTGATTTTTAATAGGGGTACATGGAAGCTAACTATAGCAGAAACAAGTTTTTCTTCAGCATTTGTGTTATCCCACCGTGGAAACACTATGTTTACATCCAGTAAAGGGACAGATAAAGAGGAAAAAGCCACTAAAAAGCTCTTCATTGTAGAAAATAGGAAATAGATTTAGTTCAGGACTTCAGAGAGCAGAAACACAAAGGCAAAACATCTTGTCTGACCTGTGGCACGGCTGTATTTGCTCAACTCCTGCTGCAGAGCTTCCAAGGGGAAAGGACAGAGTTCTTCAAGCCTGAGAATGGCTGTGTTGTGCTGTTTGTCTCCCAGTGTCTCTCTTTGCTTCACCAAAGCATAGTAATGCTTCCCAGAACACAGCACCACTTGGGTAACACTGAATAAAAACAGGAAGGTTTCCAAGCTTAGCATTTCACAGAAACTCTGTGCAGAACAGTTTCACATGAAGCAAAAACAATCAGACAACTTTTTCAAACTTAACTGCTGAATTTTCTATCTTTTCACATCTTTGCCTTCCCTTTCCTCACAATCCTCTCTTCAACAGCTGGCAAACTCATTTTTTGGACCCAGAGATCCTGCTTTTTCAGTAATCCTGGGAAAGTTATTTTACAGTGGGATTAATCTATCTTAACTTTAACACCTAATTATCTATGTGCTCTCCACAGAGAATAAACCAGAGAGGGAGAGGAGTAGCTCCAATACCAAAGAGATAGACAATACCTCTAGCAATCAGAAAGGTCTTGGCTGCCTAACCTTGCTGAACACTGGCAAGGAGATAAACCTCAGCCTTTCTGCCTCACCATCACACTTTAAAAAATCCTCAAGATACTAAGATCAGGGATGCTGTCATACTTCAGAGTTAGCTAAAGGGTCTGGCACAGAGCAACTCTCATCAGACCAGGAATTACAGTCCTGGCCTCATAGAGGAGAGGGCTGAAAGCCTGAATATCTTGCTATTATACAGACAGATAGCAAGTAATCAGAATAAAAGGAGAAAACAGGTAAAACTAGGTCACCCACTATGAAACAAAATCACTCCTACAAAAGTAAGCTCTTTCATATCACCTCAGACTTGAGCTGTTAGGTATGAGAAAGGGATAGAAACATCCTTTCTGAGCTTCTCTGAAAGCAGAGCTACCTTTTAGGATCTACAGAAGAATCACCAATGACAGGCTTGAATGTTGTCCTTGGGGCCATTTCTTCGAAACTTGACACAGCAGCCTACACAGGGGAGAGTTGGAAGTTACCAAATCTTGTTGCCTTTTCCCTCGGGAGAGGGAAGCAAGATAAGATTTTGTTAAGCAGAAAAGACACAGCCTTCCCTTTTCCTCCCATACCCACTCCCACTGGGATGATAAGATTCCCAAGAGCAGTGCCAGATGGCGAATCAACCTTACTTCTAGCTCATCTCCACGCAGCTTTAATCCTCTACCTGTAAATCCATAGCAGGCAAAACTCCATTGATTTTACCCCAAGGCAGAGAATGTAGAGGAAGGACAAAGAGAAAGGGGAAGGGAACAAAGAGAAGGGAAAGGTAAAAAAAAGAAGAAAAAGGAAGTTTTCAACTTACAGGCAGCCTGAGTAACACTTTGGGAGAAACAACAATGAGAGGTTTCCTGAAGTTTCGGACCATCTGGCGTCGGAGTAGATGGAAATACTGTGCTGGGGTGGTGGGATGCACAATGGACATGTTGACCTGGTCCCCATCAACTCCCTCTTCCGAGCTGTCACACATCTACAAAAGGGGAACACAGCAACAGCTTGTCAAGAAGCAAGCAGTGAGCCAAATATGCAAGAGAATGCAGGTGCACACAGCTCAACTGGCATTAACAGCAATGAGAACAGCAAGCATTTATTACAGTTTTCAATCTGAGCTTTGTACCAGAGCTGTTTGTGAGAGAATTTAAACCAAAACTGCTTCCTCACCACTTCTAGACCTACAGCTTCCCATCACAGTCCCCTTTCTGCCTCCACTTTCAACCCGACTCATTGCAGCCTCATCAGGATGGGATGATACTGGTATGTCTCCAGCTTCTGATGTCACCAAGAATGGGGCATTTAGCAGCAAGACTTCCACAGTATTGGTTGCCAGCGTTAGGATGGGGGCTACAGGACTCTGAGAGGTGCTGGGGTACCTGCAAGAACCGTTCCATCCTGCAGGAGGAGTGCTCTGGGCCTGCACCATCATAGCCATGGGGAAGAAGAATGACTATCCCACTCTGCAGAAGCCATTTGGCCTCACCTAAAAGCACACAATGAAGCACACATGAGATCCACAATAGTAAAATGTAACATAAAGTAATCTGAAGTTTATGAAATTATCATTTAACTTAGGGCTTACAAAANGAAGGAAAGAATGATTTCCATAGTACACAAAGCTACAAGCACATACTACTACATATTACTACTACCTAATTTCCTCATCACTGAATACAAGCCTGAAATGTGCAGCCAGCATCTTGCCATGAGATCCACAATAGTAAAATATAACATAAAGTAATCTGAAGTTGATGAAATTTTCATTTAACTTAGGGCTTACAAAAGACTTAAGCCTCCATGTGGACCATGTGACAACAGTGAAGATCTGAAAACTTAAATTCTCTGAATGGAAATGTCCTCTTGACTCCCAGAGGTCCAGTGAGCCAGCTCTAACTAACTAGTCTGTGACTAGTACTTTGGGAGGCTGAACAAAGCACTGAGCAACCTGGTCTAGTGGGAAGTGCCTATAGCAGGGAGGTTGGAACTAGATGATCTTTAAGGTCCCTTCCAACCCAAATTATTCTATGATTCTATGATTAGTGCTACTGTGTTTACCTGAACTGTCAAATCTGTGCTGTTTAAGTGATAATCCACAAGGCAATTCAAAACTATGTGGGATAAGAAGGGCTCTGAATTTTCATCTGTGATTACAGAAGGAGTGTGGAAGCCTAACCAAGGCTAGATGCCAAAACTCTAGATGCTTACAAGGAGCCCCACTCTAGAATAATTCATATTAGCATTTTATTAGCATGTTCCAGCTCAAAGAGGTCTCATCTGTGCCCTCAGAAAATATGCTAAAGTCAAACTTAAGAGGTCAGTTGCAATGTGATGTTGTGGAGGCTTTTTACTTGTTTTTTTAAATAATTAATACATTCCTTCTGTGCTGCTTCAGAAATTTTTCAGATGCCTCATGAAGGAAAGGCACAGCACCCCACCAGAGAAAAAAATAGCTACAATCTGTGCATACAAGCATAGTAAAATAAATGGGGAGTGGGGAGAAAGGCCATTAATATAATCATGTCTTTTCAGAATGAGCATCTTCTCCAAGTATGGTGTGTCTTTTGTTTTAGAGGGACTGTCTTCACAGGAAAGTTGCACAGAAGACTTCTTCAGAAAACAGAATTCTTTTCTCAGCACATTGCCTTTTTTATTACAAAAGGTAAAGGATTTTCTAAAAATACATTTCATACAAATGATTTGGTTTTTAATATATACTAACTACTTGTACACTCACCTCCAGAGATGAAAGTGTCAAATATTATCTGGGCTCCGTTAAAGAAGTCTCCAAATTGAGCTTCCCAAATTGGCAGCAACTTAGGGCTCTCAATACTCATCCCATATTCAAAACCAAGCACAGCTTCTTCAGACAAGGGACTGTTACTCACCTGACAAAAGGAAATTGTTGGGAGAGGTGGGTGAAGAAGACAACCCAGGGTTAAGAATTTTTGAAACCAAGCATGTTGAGGATTCCTAAAGGCAACTGGTGCTTATTTCTTTTTGGCCTTTCAAAAAGGGAGGAGGGAAAGAATAACAGCTGATCTCTCAAGAATAAGCAAATCCTCTTGGTAAATTTAGAGGCAAATCCCCTTGGTAAATTTAGAGGCAAACCCTTCTGGTAAATTTTTTAGAGGATGACTACAAAGAAAGGGTTTGCTCTGACACTTGTTATGTCTCTGGCATGTGTCTCAGCAGCTTTAAAACACAGAACTATTTGAAGAAGTTTGTCTCACAGACCACAGAACTTACCTCTAGGAAGCCTTTCTGGTCAGGGGACATATGATTGAGAGGAATGTAGGTATCATCTGTCTCTTGGCAAACCAACATGGCGTGTCGTTGGCTAAAGGTTCCTCTGCCAACATCTTGTCCACTTAGTCTGATGTTAAACCCTTACCAAGCAATAAATAAAACATTAAATTAGCAAGTCATGTAAAGAGAAACATGAAGCACAACAACTCCCCAGTTCTAAAGGATTACTTCTCTTATTATGCCCCTTCTTGGAGGCAGCATCTTATCTGAGATGACTAACCAGCAGCAGCTCCAACTCAAAAGCACAGACATTCAGATATTTTCCCTCCTCTCTGCAGCCAAGAATTATTTACTGAAGCAAACTGCAAATGTGTATTCTATCTCATCTGTAAATGGAGATACTCAGTATAGAGAGCAATGTGTTTTGGGGAATGGGAAGGAACAACAATTCTTTGAAGAATTGTTTGAATGGAGGTGATTTTGCCCCTCTATTTGGCTCTGGTGAGACCCCACCTGGAGTAATGTTTCCAGTTCTGAAGCCCTCAACACATAAGGACATTGAGCTGTTGGAGCAGGTCCAGAGGAGGGCCATGAAGATGATTAGAGGGATGGAGCATCCCCCTTATGAAGACAGGCTGAAGGAGTTGGGGTTGTTCAGCCTGGAGAGGAGAAGGTTCATGGGGAACCTGAAGGGGGCTACAGAAACGCTGGGGTAGGACTATGGCAGGACTAGGAGTAATGGATGCAAATTGGAAGAGAGGGGATTTAGGCTGGATAGAAGAAAGAAATTCTTCATTGTGAGGGTGGTGAGACACTGGAAGAGGATGCCCAGAGAGGTTGTGGATGCTCCCTCAATCCCTGGAGGTGTTTAAGGCCAGGCTGGACAAGGCACTGAGCAGCCTGATGCAGTGGGAGGT
>VZTY01015915.1:0-24257 GCA_013400935.1 Turnix velox
GATTCTATGATTCTATAAGCAGATCCAATGACTGATGAAAATACCACCATGAGTTCACTGCCGTCCATATCCTGCAGATAAAGCCAAAGACATTTGAAAGAAGGGCAAAGCACTACCTGTAATGACAGCCTCCAGTTTACTTTTTCCTTTACGTACTAATATACGCAGCAACATATCCTCAGTTTCCAGGCTCAGCACTGTCTGCAGCTCTCTGCTCATAACCTAGACACTATTGCAGGGATACCCCAGGAGCTCTCGCAGAGTCAACCCTGTTTTGGAGCTCTGCTTCAGGCCTGAACATAGTCAGGCTTCAGCTAGAGACCCCCAGGTGCATTGAAGATACTGCATATTCCCTGGCACTTCCAGGGTATGAACTTGCTGCTGTTTATCTTATAGATGTGTGCTAGCAGTGTTAATTTTCATAGATGTAAATTACACATTTACTGTGTACATGCTGCTGTTCTGGAGGATACAGCTGCAGGACTACAAGCCTCTTACATCTCACAGTATGTACCACTGAATGCTTCTCTTTTGAGCTGTCTGGATGTTCACAGTTAGAAAATACCTTTATCCAAAACACTGTTAAGACTTCCTTTTAGCCCCACTGATCCATCTCAAATCCAAAACTTTGTACAACAATCTCAAACCTTCACATAAAAAAACAAATTCACTGAATTCTCCTGCTCTCGAGTTTCTGCAAAGCCACCCAAACTCTCAGCCTCCCTATATGCATTGGGGAGACTTGTTCTTGCTATTGGTGTGGAATCTACAGAAAAAAATCCTGCTTTGAATGCAGCTCTCTCTTGGCTTTAGTGAATTTGGTTAAGTTTGTTTTGGGATATGTCACTATGGTCTTTTTCCTTTTAGTTACCATGGCTGCCCAAGAGACATGACGTGACAGAACATCTGCAGTGCATGTGGTTCTCCCCAAGTACCAGACCAAGAAAAACAGCCTAGCAATGAAGTCAGCTAACTACAAAGCAGCACACAACAATTTGTGTGCTTTCTGCTGCTTTTGAAGTGCAACTGTTGAGAATCCTGCAGACACTTCCACACATTTTTTCTGGGAGAATGGTGGTGTCCTACATGTATATGTAAGCACTCCATGAAATGGTCTGTATCCTCTACCACCTTTTTTCTGTTCTTTTCACTGCTCCTTTTAAGAGAAAGTTAGAGGATGGAAAGAAGAGATATAAAGGATGTGTAGAAGCAAGATGGATAGTCAAATTCTGGTTGGGAAGGACTGACCCCCTGGCAAATGCTAACTACTATCTTATTCTTCAAGAGTTTGAAAAAATGAGGTAAGGGAAAAACATAATTATACAGGAGAAAAGTCTGTACATCCAATCTTAATTACAGTAATGGATCACAAATGGCTCCTGGCAGTCAGTTGAAACATGTCATCCTGTCAAAGACCAGGGAGATGAAGTACCAGCTTGCAGCCAGACCAAGATGAGGTAGCAGTAGGAAAGCAGAGAGCCTTAAGAAGTCCTTTCAATACCTGAAGGGAACCTACACCCAGGAAGGAAGTAAACTCTTTGAAAGGGCTGACAATAGCAGGACTAGGGGAAATGGATACAAGTTGAAAGAGGGAAGATTTAGGTTGGATATTAGGGGGAAGTTCTTTACTAGGAGAGTGGTTAGGTCCTGGAACAGGCTTCCGAGGGAGGTTGTGGATGCCCCGTCCTTGGAGGTGTTCAAGACCAGGCTGGACGAGGCCCTGGGCAACCTCATCTAGTAGATGTGTTTGTTAGGTGGCCCTGCTAGACAGGGGGGTTGGAGTTACATGATCCTTGGGGTCCCTTCCAACCCGGGTCATTCTGTGATTCTGTGAGAGTCCAACAGTTTCACAGCTCCAAGCAGAAGCAGGCTGGACACCCTGTTAAAGTGTCATCACACACTGGACTCATCACATTGCTCTTTCAGTGCATTCTTCTGCATGAAATGACACTTGTATTTGGGCCACATTGCTTCACATTGCATTAGGCTATATCATGTCATATCATTTAGCAGTAAAATGATATGCCATGACATAGACATAATCTGGGGCATGTCACACCCCATATTTACAGTATTTAGTATACTTGATTTAAATCTTAGACCACCTTGCCCATCATTTTCACATCTTCCTCTTACTGAAGCTGATGGGAGAAGCATATGAAGAACTGACAGGGTAATCAGGATCTAGAAGCAGAAGGAGAGGATGAGTGACAGTCCAGTTTCAATGGCTTATTACTAGCATCATCATTTCACTTAACCTTGCATAATTCTAATTCCCCTCTCTGTCTGCAGAGCATCCTCTGTTGTCATAACGTCACTCGATGTTATTAAGCCTGGACAGCCTTTTGCAAAGTCTTGAATTAATCAAAGAGATGTTGAATTTTATTAAAGATGTTCAGCTTCTTCATTTGGTTTCTTGCTTTCTCAAGAATAACCAGAGGAAGCTGAGTTTTCTTCTTGCCAGATAAGGTTCTTTCTTTCCCCCCCAGATTAAAATCCGCTTTTGTTGATTAGCCACAACCAATCACGACATACTAAAAATAATCTATATCTACATGTATGTTGTTATGATATCTGCTTTGGTTAAGTCTTCCTCATCTAGGACAGGACAAAAGATTTCAAAACAGCCAGTCACTACATACTGTAATAGCACTCTGAAGTCTCTCCTCAGCATTTATCAGATCAATAGCATTAACTGGAAAGAAACTCGTCTTGAGCAAAAGATGAAGCAACAAATCTGTTATGATGCTGACAAGTCTTCAAGTGGAAGCACACTGCCAAGTCAGAGATAACAGAGACACAAAAGAGCACAGACAATAAAGCACCATTTCCCAAACTCCTAAAATCAGAGTACTTCACTTCAAGCACACCTGTTCTTCAGAACTAATCTGCTCTTGGATGAAGACTCGCACAGAATTAAAAAATACCTACCTCGTGTGGAGTCACAGTCCCAATCAATCACAATGGACAACCCATAAAATGCAATATATTGGGTCTTCAGTTGAAGACAGAGTAAAATTAATGAAGATGCCTAGAGCTGGCATCCATATATGACCATAAAAATGTAGACAACCTCTTTTGTTACGAAACAAACTCAGTAGAGAATCCTATAGTGCTGTGTGCAGGCAGTTTCTGGGTTAGAGCACAGCAATAATTTAGCTGCACACTGCAGCCCTGCCTGACACTTTATGGAGGATCTGTAAGGGAGCACAGTAGCCAAATAACACGTTGGGGGGGTTTTAGATGGGCACAGTGCAGTAAAGGGAATTGGATGTGGGATGCACTCACAGCCTCACTTGCAATCAATTAAATGCCCTTTGGAACTACACACAATCAGAACCTTCATTCCAAGCTTTAGGCAACCACCTAGCAATGGCTGAGGATGACCCACTGTCACATTCCTGCTCTGATTTAACCTGCTCAGAGCACCCTCAAGGATCCAGGGCCGGAGAACCCACTGTGGGGTGGAAGCACCAGGCACAAAATGGAGGGGGTGTCAGAGGTCACAGCTTAATGCCACGTTTCTCCTTGGGGGTCATGTGAAGGTAAGGTGACAGCCAGCTTTCTTAAGTTCATTACCTGGGATGCCCACTTTCACATCTTCTTTGTAAAAGCTAGTAGGACTATTAACTTCAGAGCAAACCCGTTTCTCTAACTGACCTTCTCATGTACAGATGAGCACTGTTTGTTATCCTCCCCTCTCTTCCCAATGCAACAGACAACACTCAGAAGCTGAAATGACCTCTGTATAACCTTTAGCCAGTTCAGAATTAGAATTTAGCCATTTAACAATTAGAATACAGAACACAGAATCATTGAATAGAATCACAGAATTTACTGAGCTGGAAGGGACCTCCAAAAGCCATCTAGTACCACTTCCTGCAATGAGCAGGAACATATTGCAATAGATCAGGCTGCTTGGAGACTCATTAAACCTGGCCATGAATGTCTCCAGGGATGGGATCTCCACCACCTCTCTGGGCAACCTGGGCCAGTGTCTCACTCGTGGTGAAGAACTTTCTAATGTCTCATCTAACCCTGCCCTGCTCTAGTTTCAAACTACTGCACCTCATCCTATCACTCCATGCCCTGGTAAACAGCCCCTCCCCAGCTTTCCTGTAGCCCTTTCAGGCACTAGAAGGCTGGTAGATGGTTTACCTGCAGCCTTCTCTTCTCTAGGCTAAACAGCCCTAACTCTCATGACTCAGTTCAGAGAGCATGAAGTATTTCTGTGTGTCAGACATGCTGTTCACCTGTGTCAAAGATACCATACAAATTTACATGTACCATTTCTGATGCCTTTGGCCCATTTCTCAAATTCATTTCAAAGACACTGTCAGCAGATACTTAAATAAGTACATGAAGAAACAAGACACAAAACATCTGAAAGATGAGCTGAAGGAGCTCACATAGCCCAACGATTTGAGTCACCCCATTTTTTTAATGGAGCCATAAAATGTGCTGGTTCACCCTTCTTGTCCCTGCATCTGGCAGACTTTTTGCACCATTATGCTGTAAAAAAATCCACTAGATCTCTACTTTAGGATAGATAGATACCACTCAAGCCAACTTTTTCTTTGATATTTCCTCAGGGAAAGTGTCTCAGCCAGAGCCACTGCTCAGCCACTGAACAGAAAATGTTTGCTGACTTGGCTTTGCATCCCTTTAATATTTCATATTTGAGTCACCATTTCTTGTGGATTTTTTTCCAAGTGAAAGTTTTATTCATTATCATTTATTGCTTGATGCTCACAGGAGAGTTTCTCACTACAGATTAAATGTTGGAACATTTTCCGACCCTGGCTGAGCTTACTAGGTTAATTTTCATCCATGTCAAAACGTTACAGCATCTTGGATTAACAGAAGAGTTTTTTGCTGGCTGCTTAGTTCACAGTTAAAGAGAAACCAGCAAGATTAATCAATTAATTAAAGTTTTGATAATGTAATGTTTCACAGCAATTTCCCTTCATGATAGGTTTTACATCCCAAAGGAAGAACAAAAACATGGAAAAACGTTAGCCTAATGTACAAGGCTGGCAAGCAGGGAGGGTTTCACAGCACTCTCCAAGAATTTTGGCAGCTTTAACACTGTGGGGCTCAGTCATCTATTCAGAATGCTTCTTTAAACAATCTTTTCCTGATAAAATACTTCATAAAAATTTTGACGTCTTCCCTTTAAAAGTTAAATTCCATAAGGAACACCCTGCAGGTAAGTTTTGTGTATCTTGCTTTTTACCTTTAGAATTAAGTCTTTTTACTAAAGCAGTAGAACACATTTCTTCTTTAACATATAGTGTCAGCCCCTCTTGGAGACAAGTCAGTGGACGGGACAGACATGACATCTGCTTTACTCAGGTGCTTCCTACAGCACCAACAAACACAAAGGAATTTCTGCACATCCCTACAGCCCACAGTGGTCTCTACAGTGCATCCAAAGGGTTTAGCTTTCCTCTTTAAATAAAAAATCTGGAGACTAATTTAACTTCCCAAACTGAAAAATCCAGACATTCAACCTTTTAGCCTGACAAGGGCTATCAGCTGGACCACTACAATTTTGGCTTCTACTTTCTTCATCTCCATACTTCAGAGTTGCTCAGATAACAACCTCCCCTCCCTCATTGTTAAGCAGTGAACAATGGGAAAAATACAAATATGACAAGAAAATGTGATGGATGACAGCTTTTGCAATAGCAGTTGAAAGCCAGAGCCCCCAGCACAACTCTACTGCAGTTAAAGGTTCAAAAATGGATGTACTTATTTGTGCAGCCATTATTGTGCATTTTAAAGCACTGGTAACTGGCATTTAACTTCTGAAGGAACAGCTTAAAACAAGCCATTAAATTCATTTTAATTAAATGTTTTTAAATGCTTTTTGTTATTATATACTACCCAGCTACTCCTAATGACCTGCTCCATCTAGTCTCCATGCAGCATTATGCCCTGCAGGAAGCCCTTCTCTGCTTTGCTTGCCTAGTTTTGTGGAGGGTGTCAGGGTTAGTCTTTCTACACAGAGCCTGTTTTTTCTGCTGCTGTAGGAAGACATCTCATTCGTCAGATTGTCACTGCTCATCACTCAACACCACAGGGGATCCACATCATGTTCCCAAGAGAGATGATAGATGGGAGGATGGAGCAGAGCTCCCTTCGTATCTTGCTGTAGTCTTCATTGTTTCTCTTCCTCCTGCATCTCTTTCCCCTAAGGATATTTCTTGCATTCTGATATGTTTAAACAAAGCTCCTGGGTGGCTTACAATACAACCAGCTTCCAGAGGACCCAAATTTTGCTTTAAAAACATGCACCTTATTTTAGAGGCATACCAGTTATCTTCCCAAACAAGTTCAAGCAGGCACCTAGGAATTCACAGTGGTATCTGTAATTGCAATCACCTTCTCACTATCCTCTCCATAAAACTTCCACAGAGCTAAGCACGTAAGCTAGTTCAGCAATATGACTTTCAGGGGCTGTAGTACCTTGCCATCAACAGAAAGCCTGCAGAACAAACCTGATATCACTGAGCCTCACCACATCTAGCCCTCTTCTGTAGACAACCACATCACATATCTTTTGCTCATGAAGTGATGTCTTTCCACTGGAGAATTAGATCCCCCTCAGGAATCTTACTGGGAGCTACCCCAAAACCTCTCCATATTTATAGTAAAAATTCCCCTCTACTCTCCAGAATTTATACTTGGTTAATGCCTATTAATTTCTGTTCAGGTTTCAATGGTTAAGAGTGAGAAATTCATAACAATTCCTTACCCAAGACACCTCTGGCGTGATATAATTGTGCTGCAGGTCAGATATATACACAAGTAGTTTCTCTTTCATCTAATAAAATAAAATATTTGTATCATGGAAGAAAGGAATAGAAAAGGGATTTTTGCCTACAGTGCAGCTGAAAGGATAGGGCTGCAAGGATGGGGAGGAAGAACACTTTGGTGGTGAGCAAATCCCAGCTCCTTCACTGCAACTGGTCAAAGAAGATTCTGGAAAAAGTGTCACAGCATCTGACTTGGTTAAACTTTCAGTGAGCTCAACAAATAAAAACTTTTTCAAAATAACTTGTCTTTATATGTTTAAAGCACTAATGTCTGGAACAGAAGGATTATCAGTTCTATATTTTCTACAGCTGCCAGAAAAAGCCAGGGAAATGGAAAAATGGCATTCTCTGCTGCTAATGGTTGAGAGTTCTTGGTTAGTGTGAGAATGGAAGGGAGACTGACTCGTTGCTTGCAGATACAAGAAATTAAAGCAAAATCACAACTTGCTGGAAAAAGCTGAAGAAAGATGCCTGCAGCTCACAGGAGCTTAGAATTCCCACTGCATGAAAACAAACACAAGGACACAAAGTACTTAGAAAAAAAGTTAATTCTCCTGTTTAAATAGTCCTTAAATTGTACCACAGAAAGAAACCTGAACTGAAAAAAACTCCAAACATATCACTGATTAGCACACCAAGCAGGTTTTCCAAAGTCACACCTTGGCAACAGTTTTTAGGATTCCAATTTGCAGCTAGGAGCAAAGAAACCTTGAGAAGAGCAGCAAGATCCACCAGGGTCTGTGGGCACCATTTTAAGTGCCTCTCTCTGCTCAGTGATGGGCTCCATGATGCTGCCAACCCACCAGCAGCCTGTCGGGAAGGCAAGTGAATTGACAGGAAACAGTTCCCATGAAATAATAGTGAATAAAAATCCCCAAGGTTTTCATAGAACCATAGAAGGGTTTGGGTTGGAAGTGACCTTAAAAGATCATCTAGTTCCAGCCCCTCTGCCATGGGTAGGGTCACCTCCCACTAGACCAAGATGCTCAGTGCCTCATCAAGCCTGGCCTTAAACACCTCCAGGGAGGGGGCATCCTCACATCTCTCAGCTTGCTACCAAACACCAATAATTTGGAATTATTAAGCAAAAAATAATCGTATTCCTATAGACTACCTTTATTTCACACTGCATGCTTTTACTTTCTGGCTCCACTGGAAGATCCACTATCAGAGATCCTGCTCCAAGTAGGATTATTGTCCATATGCTGATAAGCTGAATCAGAAGTTCCTAAACTGATGAGCAATTCAGGCACATTCAAGGAGAAAAGGATTTCAGACAAGCATTTCAAATCTAGCATCCTGAGATGCTATTTCAAGTAAAGAGACATATCACTTCATTTTCCAGACCACTTATCCCACAGCTCCCACTGTGATGAGTAAGAATTTCTGGATGCTCAGCAGTTTTGAATAGCAGGATGCCTGATTCAGGAACAGAAGAGCAGTGCCAGCATGAGCATGATGGCTCAGCAGGAGACATGCAGTACTAGGGAGGTGGCAAAATGCTCACCCGCAATCATACAGGAGGCAGCCCCTGCTCAGCATTTGGCACTTCCTGCAGCTACATTCACAACAGCCTTCTATGAATCCAGCTGTCATATCTTGCAGAAAGAGAGGCTGAACAACTTGCCAATTGTATCCATTTATTCAAAACCATAGAATCACAGGGTTGTAAGGGACCTTCAAAGACCATACAGCCCAACCCCTTACAGTGAACAGGGACATCTCACACTAGATCAGGTTGCTTTGGTGCCTCATCCAGCCTGGCCTTGAATGTCTCCAGGGATGGGGCCTCTATCACCTCTCTGGGCAACCTGAGCCAGTGTCTCACCACTCTCATAGGGAAGAATTTCTTCCCAATGTCTAACCTAAACCCACCCTGCTCTAGTTAAAAACTAGTTTTGGTTCAAGGAATTCCCTTGCCTACAAATCCTGCTGCCCAGCATCTCAGCACACATTGCCCTTGGAGCTGAGGCACATGGATTTATAGGGTTGTGCTAAGTATCACAAACATCAGTCAGGTGTGAAAACCTTGGCTTTAACTTTCCACTTTAATGAAGAACATTCCACATGAGCCAACGGAAAAGAAATTTTCAGTCACTCTTTTGTTTCTTCTCAAAACACTGACACAGAAGTCAAATGCTGGGGGCAGGGAGAGAGAGGGGGAAGACAGGGATTCTAGATTATTCAATTCTGTATCTGATGTGATGAATAAATCTGAGGTTCATCTTCTGAAAACCTAGGTATTTTTGGGAAAGCTGAAAGGACCCAAGAGAAATGAGAGATGGACTGAAACTTTAACCTTAGTCTTAAAAGCACCCATGACTGATGAAAAAGAAATAATTTTTTTCATACTTTTCAGAGTAGAAAGCCTGAAGGGATGACTTTAACTCATGTGCAATTTCTCAAAATAATCTGATTTAGATGTCAGACAAAGTTCTGGGTATTTACTTTTCAGACAAATGAAGATGTAATTGTTATTGTTTTCTTCCATAATTATTTTTATGTACTTAACAAAGGATATTTTTAATAAACTTTAATTATCTGAGAGATAACACTTGTACTAACATAGTATAAAAAGAACTTGATTGAGAAATTGATTCATTCATCCTTCATTGAATGTTCTAATATTTTCAATAGATGCTCACACTAATGTTAAAATTTTGCTGAAGTGAAACCTGTTCCTGGGCTGATGTTGCATCTGATTGCATTCACTTATCAGTTGAACGTGACAACAAAGCTATTGCATCAATACCAGGTTTTTCTGTGCTTTTATTTAGAAGCTTGTATCTCAGATAAAACAAATGCTTTTGGAGCATGTCAACATATTCTTGTGTACTTCAATGAAGACTTCAAGCTGCAACTGCACAAATCATAGCATGCATTTAGTTGGAAGGCACCTTCAAAGGCCATCTAGTCCAGCCCCTTGCAGTGAGCAGGGACATCTTGCACTAGATCGGGTTGCTTAGAACCTCATGGGGAAGAGCTTCCTCCTAATGTCTATTCTGACCTTATCTTTGTCCCGTGGTCTGACAAGCAGTCCCTCCCCAGTTTTCTTGTAATCCCTTTCAGGTACTTGGATGCCACTATTGCTGTCTGTCCAAGCACTCATTTAATTATGGACTTTACTGAGATTGTACAGTCCTCCATTTTCACACTCAAATATTGGACAAATACACTTGTAGCCATGAATCACCTGGAAGCATAGGCTAAAACATTTAAGTGTACCCTTTGTGGGAAAAATACAATCTTGTTTTAGAGGTACTAAGTTTAGAATGCAATTTGACATCATAAAGTCTAATTTTCAGGCCTCAGTTTGAAATTTCAGACTTCAGCATTGGGCTCTGCTTTTTTTTTTCATTAAAAAAATTTTTTTTCCATTAGTCAGCATTTTGATGATGGGATTTAAGAGGAAGTTAATGGCTGAGCATGCATATGCATCTGCTCTATCATCCATACATCCCTGTTATCTGCAAACCATGCAGTGAGCTTTCTCGTGGAGTTGAACTGCCTTCCACTATTTGGATGCAATTGTTTGGTTAATCTCACGTCAAGGTTTTCCACCTCCGTAGATAGGGACTGTCTTCTGGAAAAGGTCCTAGGAAGGGCTCTGTCAGATCTACAATATACAGCGGTATTTTCAGACTTAAATCATGGGAGTTCCCACAAGGTGGTGACCTGTGCCTACAGAGCTGAAGATTATCAGCTATATATTTTATTATATGACTGTCTGAAAATCATGTTGTAGTAAGTGCTCTACATTGCCATGAATCACTGTGGGAATCGCTGAGGAAATGTACAGGCTTCTCCTCTTCAGGGTCAAGAGAACATTCCTCTGTGACTCTTCATCTTAAAACAAGGCAAGGATGTAAAATGCCAAAGGCTCTTTTTCCACTTATTTGAATGGAAATAGCCGTGAGTTTATTAAACAGCAAATAATTCCACTATCAGTGTAACATCTTAAAACTGGAAACCACCCACAGAGAACAGACAAGTATAAGCCACCATTAAAACGTTGATACATACAGAGACACACAGAGTCAGCAATTCAAAGAGAGCAGCTTTAATAAAGCCCTTTCTGCAACATATTCCTTTTGTTGCCTGAATGACTGAGGTCTTATTTTACTTCAACTATCCTGCCCAGTGAATTAAAGCAATGTAAATTATTCAAGTATGTCTTCTTGTGAATCTTTAATGAAGAACCTCTGTAGCAAAAGAAATACAGCTGGACATGGTAATCTTGTCCATTTGCAAAAGCCTCTATTAAAATATAGTACACTTCATTAAAGAGAAACCATAAGATTAATATCTCATTTGATTCTGGTTTCAAATACTAAGAATAACTTGGAATAAATATTATTTTTACTACCAGATTTTTAGGATGAGGAATCTGAAGTGCATAATACTTTCACAGGATGCATGAAAAAGCCAAGAAATTGTGTATAAATGAGCTAACTTTTGAGAGCAAAGAACAAGATCTCTTCCTTTTCAAAGATCAGTTTTTCCATTTAAAAAGATAGGCAGACAATGTAGCATCCAATTTCACAAACAAAAATATCATTCACTTTCATCTACCGTAAGCATCTGAGAATAACTAGGAGTTCTGTTTTTATATATTTCCTTTGAGTTAAAGGTCTTTTTTAGTGAAGACGTAATTAATGTTGTGCTTTTGGAGTCAACCAGTGAATATAAATGCTTGCGAGATAAAAGATATTCAAAGTAAAAAAAAATTAATGTTTAATAACTTAATTTTATGAAATGTTTAAAATCATTTATTATTCATTGGTGGTTCAATTATTTAGACTACAAAAAAGCCCCTATTGGCAGGCCAGTCCCACAGCAGGGTGTTTGGGGGCAAGTTCCTACTTTCACACCCTAAATTCAAGTCACAGGGCACATGCCCAGAGTGCCCACTACTGCTGAGAAGATGGAGGTCCCTACACACCACACAGACATTCTGCCACCACCTGCTCTCTGGCTGCACCAGGCCAGGCTCCTCCTAACACTTTCCTGCTCCTGGGTCACCAGAAGAGGTTTATTATGAACACTGCAGCTACCTGTGCTAGCTCACACTGTTCCATCACACAGGAGGTAAGGCAGAAGGTACACACAAGCAATACAAATTCCTCCCAAACTCAACTCTTGTGTCAGCCATGGTGTTACACTAGGACAAGGGGTTCCTATGTGTTATGTGGCTTGTGGGTTAAATTCAACCTACACCTGACACACAGGTACACCATGGGAAGTCTACCTTAATCCATCAGAAATTCAGTTACATTAGCAGGAAATGTAGTCTTGACTCTTATTAGAAGCTATATTTTTATTTGGTGAAGCTTATGAGGAAAAAAAAGGTCTGACTAGAAACAGAAGTCCTCTCAACAAGGCTTCCAGAAATAGCAATCCCCTTGTTTCAAACAGGGTAACTAAGGCAGTGATTTATAGCAATTCACTGAATTTTCTTGAAAAAGCTCCAAAGTGAATCATCTCCTGCAGCAAACAGAGCTGAACTTTGTTCTCACATCCTTCAGTAAGCTGAAAGGTGTAGGGTAGCTTTTTGTGTTGTTTCTTCTCCCCCCCACTACCTTTTTTAAGTGCTTCCAGAAACTTCAATAACTATGTCCTTACATTAGGCATAAAAATTAAGGTTGCTCAGTTCTGAAAAGGCCTTAACATAGTGAGGTTCAAACAGACAATACCTAAAAGACTAAGAAAATCAGACATCCACATGCCTAAATATAGCTCTGTACTTCTAGTTGTAAAATATGATTTCTAGGACTTGAGATTTCCTTCTCCCGGGTGGGTGGCCTAGTTGCCAGGCTATAAAAAGTCATTTACTCTCTCAGTCTGGCCCAATTAATATTTAATTATGTCAGGCAAAGTGAAACAGCTTGAGTGGAAGGACTTGGGGGTCCTTGCACAGCCCAGGGCAGCTCAAACTTACAAATTCTGGTGGCACCACAAAAGCAAAAGCCAAATCTAGAACTGAGACTAAATGCAGGTTGACTGCATTCTTAGCAAATCATAGAATGGTTTGGGTTGGAAGAGACCTTCAAGAACATCTAGTTCCAAACCCCCTGCCATGGGCAGGGACACCTCCCACTAGACCAGGTTGTCAGTGCCTCATCCAGCTTGGCCTTAAACACCTCCAGGGCGGGGGCATCCACAACCTCTCTGGGCAATCTGTTCCAGTGTCTCACCACCCTCACAGGAAAGATCTTTTTTCTTTTATCATGCTTGGTGCTGCCCTGACCATGGTGCAGGACCTTGCACTTGGCCTTATTGAACTTCATGTGGTTGGCATGGGCCTTGAGGGCTAAGTTGCTAGATAAGAGAAAAACTGCTAACGCTTTCCTCAGCTGTATTTGATGCTGAGACCAAACCACTCGAGTCACTCTGGGGCTTAAGATCTTTTGAAAAAAGGAAGACAGGCTCAGTCTGAGAAGCCAGGTGAGGACTGGATGTGAGAGAAGTACCTACCTACCCTCAGAATTGCTTAATCAACTCACATCCACAAAAGCTGCATCAGCTTTGGAACCCAATCAGTGCACTCTTCATTTTGGACTTCAACTGCTTGTGGGCAATAGGCACCAAGCCCTTTTATTCTCATCTCTCATCTGGGGCAGGATTTTGACTCAGTCTAAAGGAAGGGGAAGAGAAAGTGGGTGCATTTTTCTGCGCATCTTATCTTCTAGATGTCATTCAGTGCCTCATGTCAGGTATTTTATATGCAGGATGTTACAAAGAACTGATTTGTGGTTTTTTGTATGCTAAAAAATAATTTATTTTATTTTAAACATTTGGGTTTTGTCTCCCTCAATTTAAAATACATGTTTCCTAGGCTGAAAAAAAACCCCACCCTTTTTTCCCAATTGATGTAAAAGAAAGCTTTATGGTTCCCATCCCTATTTTGGAAATTCAGATTGCAGTTCCTAAAAAAGTCAAAGCTTTACCTATGATGCTCTTTCATGCTGTACTGAAAGCTTTAGGTAGCCAAGGGCTAAGGTGAACTGACTCAGTTTTCTCTGTTCAGAGAGAATGAAATGTGGGTATCAAAGAACACATATTAACCTGACAGGCATATAGAATCATAGAGTTGGAAAGTACCTTTAAAAACCATTTAGTCCAACCCCCTGCTGTGATTGGGGACATCTTGCTCTAGATCAGGTTGCTCAGAGCCTCAGCAAACCTGGCCTTGAATGTCTCCAGGGGTGAAGCCTCCATCACTCCTCTGGGCAACCTGGGCCAGTGTCTCATCACTTTCATGGGGAAGAATTTCTAATATTTAATTGAAACCTGCCCTGCTTTAGTTTAAAACCAATGCCCCTTGCTTAGAATATCCAAGAATTACAGGACGTATGGCAACTGTAAAGATCTACTAGAATTGTATATTAGACCCACAAAAGCATGGAATCACAGGTTATTTATTAAAATAGATCACTACAAGTCTAGTTTCACTTCACATACATGTGAAACCAGGTTACTTTTCCACAATTAAACCCAAGGATTACTGGATGGAGCTGCAGAGGCATAGGTATTTTTAATATCAAACCCTGATATTTATATCACATTTTAAAGCATCTGTGTGCCATCATTACAGTGCTAAGAAGCAAGCACACAGGCTTATAGCTGTCACAGCTTAATTCCTAGGAATGACCATGTTTTGCACATTTCTCAGAGCTCAAGCCTGAAAATGAATTAGCTGGAGCAGCAAGACATTCAACCAGCCCTGACATTCAAGCACAATACAGTGTATGTGGGAGTCATTACTGGCCAGGCTGGGCACTCTCACATCTCACCTGCTGAGAAAATCTCAGCATCAGGAGGACAAATTACAAAATGTTTTGCCAGTGCAAGAAAGTGATGCCAAATGCTCACAGTGTTGGTTGTCACTCTGACAGCACAGATCATAAACAGCTTGAAAGACTGTCTTGTAAGGCTGTGGGGAGACCTCATAGTGGCCACCCAATAGGCTCCAAAGGGGCTACAGGAAAGCTGAGGAGTTGCTGTTTACCACGGCATGGAGCAACAGGATAAGGGGCAGTGCTTTTAAACATAAGCAGGGCAGGGTTAGATTAGACATTAGGATGACACTCGTCTCCATGAGAATGGGGCGACACTAGTGCAGGTTGCCCAGAGAGGTTGTGAAGGCCTCACCCCTGGAGACATTCAAGGCCAGGCTGGATGAGGCACCAAAGCAACCTGATCTAGTTCAGGATGTCCCTGTCACTGCAGAGAGTTGGACTAGATGGCCCTTGAATGTCTCAGACTTGATGGATTCTGCAGCACAGAAAAGCACAAGTCTGCCTAACAAAATGTCTATGCACTTTCCTGTGGCTATTTCCACGCTGCTGTACAAGGCAGACAGAGACTTACACAACCTTCCCTGTAATTAGAAAATTTATGGATCTTTATAGTGTTTTTATGTAATACTATAGTAGGGAACAGAATCAATAAAGGGTTTTTATTATAGTCCCAGGTCCTGCATGTATTAAAGCAGTAAATATTTCATTTTCTTTATAAATGTTAACAGGAATAAAATGTAGCAAGATGCACAAGGACTCAGGTGCACAGCTCTTGGTTGGAGGCACACACCACACTGTCATGTTTGCTGAAGTCAGGACAGTCAGCAGAGCCAGAAAGAAAGCTGAGCTTCATCTCCTACTTAAAACATAACTCTCCCTAAGGAAATGCTTCTCACACTTTGTCCCTCTACAGTCAGTGACCTCCTCTCTCTATTGCTGTTGCATCACCAGCCACTCTTCCTGGGCTTGAGCCAGCTCCTCCTGCTACTGCTTTCCTCTCTGCCCATGGGGAGCTGTGGGANTCCTAAAAAAGTCAAAGCTTTACCTATGATGCTCTTTCATGCTGTACTGAAAGCTTTAGGTAGCCAAGGGCTAAGGTGAACTGACTCAGTTTTCTCTGTTCAGAGAGAATGAAATGTGGGTATCAAAGAACACATATTAACCTGACAGGCATATAGAATCACAGAGTTGGAAAGTACCTTTAAAAAC
This sequence comes from Turnix velox, assembly GCA_013400935.1. NCBI lineage: Eukaryota > Metazoa > Chordata > Aves > Charadriiformes > Turnicidae > Turnix > Turnix velox. The sequence goes on from VZTY01015915.1 coordinate 15,830, forward strand.
CATTTAGTCCAACCCCCTGCTGTGATTGGGGACATCTTGCTCTAGATCAGGTTGCTCAGAGCCTCAGCAAACCTGGCCTTGAATGTCTCCAGGGGTGAAGCCTCCATCACTCCTCTGGGCAACCTGGGCCAGTGTCTCATCACTTTCATGGGGAAGAATTTCTAATATTTAATTGAAACCTGCCCTGCTTTAGTTTAAAACCAATGCCCCTTGCTTAGAATATCCAAGAATTACAGGACGTATGGCAACTGTAAAGATCTACTAGAATTGTATATTAGACCCACAAAAGCATGGAATCACAGGTTATTTATTAAAATAGATCACTACAAGTCTAGTTTCACTTCACATACATGTGAAACCAGGTTACTTTTCCACAATTAAACCCAAGGATTACTGGATGGAGCTGCAGAGGCATAGGTATTTTTAATATCAAACCCTGATATTTATATCACATTTTAAAGCATCTGTGTGCCATCATTACAGTGCTAAGAAGCAAGCACACAGGCTTATAGCTGTCACAGCTTAATTCCTAGGAATGACCATGTTTTGCACATTTCTCAGAGCTCAAGCCTGAAAATGAATTAGCTGGAGCAGCAAGACATTCAACCAGCCCTGACATTCAAGCACAATACAGTGTATGTGGGAGTCATTACTGGCCAGGCTGGGCACTCTCACATCTCACCTGCTGAGAAAATCTCAGCATCAGGAGGACAAATTACAAAATGTTTTGCCAGTGCAAGAAAGTGATGCCAAATGCTCACAGTGTTGGTTGTCACTCTGACAGCACAGATCATAAACAGCTTGAAAGACTGTCTTGTAAGGCTGTGGGGAGACCTCATAGTGGCCACCCAATAGGCTCCAAAGGGGCTACAGGAAAGCTGAGGAGTTGCTGTTTACCACGGCATGGAGCAACAGGATAAGGGGCAGTGCTTTTAAACATAAGCAGGGCAGGGTTAGATTAGACATTAGGATGACACTCGTCTCCATGAGAATGGGGCGACACTAGTGCAGGTTGCCCAGAGAGGTTGTGAAGGCCTCACCCCTGGAGACATTCAAGGCCAGGCTGGATGAGGCACCAAAGCAACCTGATCTAGTTCAGGATGTCCCTGTCACTGCAGAGAGTTGGACTAGATGGCCCTTGAATGTCTCAGACTTGATGGATTCTGCAGCACAGAAAAGCACAAGTCTGCCTAACAAAATGTCTATGCACTTTCCTGTGGCTATTTCCACGCTGCTGTACAAGGCAGACAGAGACTTACACAACCTTCCCTGTAATTAGAAAATTTATGGATCTTTATAGTGTTTTTATGTAATACTATAGTAGGGAACAGAATCAATAAAGGGTTTTTATTATAGTCCCAGGTCCTGCATGTATTAAAGCAGTAAATATTTCATTTTCTTTATAAATGTTAACAGGAATAAAATGTAGCAAGATGCACAAGGACTCAGGTGCACAGCTCTTGGTTGGAGGCACACACCACACTGTCATGTTTGCTGAAGTCAGGACAGTCAGCAGAGCCAGAAAGAAAGCTGAGCTTCATCTCCTACTTAAAACATAACTCTCCCTAAGGAAATGCTTCTCACACTTTGTCCCTCTACAGTCAGTGACCTCCTCTCTCTATTGCTGTTGCATCACCAGCCACTCTTCCTGGGCTTGAGCCAGCTCCTCCTGCTACTGCTTTCCTCTCTGCCCATGGGGAGCTGTGGGAACACTGGTAGGAAGAAGGGAGGCCAGCTGAGCGTGGACTGCTTCCCTGGCTGGTCAACTACAAAGGCAACTTCAGGCCATGAATTACTGTGAGTAGGAATAAAAGCCTAGGAATGCCTCAGAAATATTTTTCCCTGCTTCTGTAACGCAGCAGGAACACTTCTCCCATCTTTTCTGAACACTGGTGTTTGCATCGTGTCACTCAAGAATAATTCTAATCAGATTTATTATATCTAAGTGCATGAGCAAACATTTAAAAAACCTGATTGCAGCATATAGGGTTCTAAGAGATTAAAAAGAAATAAATTACCTTGCATTAGCATATAGTATTATTTACCCAAGATCATTAAATCAATTCAGTTAATCACTAAGTCAACTGAATCTTCATTATTATGACATGGTTAAGGAGTACAGGTAACATTTGGTTAGAAATGTTAAATCACAAATAACAGTTGGCTGGTTGAGCTAAAACATAGTAGTATTCAAACACACATGGTATCCTTCTTGGATACAACATGGCATCAGCTTGCACTGATAGAGGGGAAAGTACATTCACAGAATCAGAGAATAGTTTGGGTTGGAAGGGACCTTAAAGATCATCTAGTTCCATCCCCCTTGCCATAGACAGGGACACCTCCCACTAGCTCAGGCTGCTCAGTGCCTTGTCCAGCCTGGCCTTAAACACCTCCAGAGAGGGGGCTTCCACAACCTCTCCAGGCAACCTCTTCCAGTGTTTCACTACCATCATCGTAAAGAATTTCTTTCTTATACCTAGCCTCAGTCTCTCCTCTTGCAATTTACATTCATTATTTCTAGTCCTTCCACCACATACCCTATTAAAAAGTCCTACTCCTGCCTTTCTGTAGGCCCTCTTCAGGTACCGAGAATCTACTAAGAGGTCCCCCATGAGCTTTCTCTTCTTCAGGCTGAACAACCTCAACTCCTTCAGCCTGTCCTCAGAAGTGGCCCCCTCATCATCTTCATGGCCCTCCTCTATACCTGCTCCAACAGTGCAATCAATGTCCTTAATGCTCAGTGCTCCAGAACTGGACACAATACTCCAGGTGGGGCCTCACCAGAGCCCAGCAAAAGGGTAAAAGCCCCCTCCCTTTACCTGCTGGTCACACTTCTCTCGATGCAACCCAGGATTTGGTTTGCCTTCTTGGCTGCAAGCTCACACTGGCGGCTCATGTTGAGTAGTCATCCACTGATACCCCAGATCCTTCTCTTCAGGGCTGCACTTAAGCCATTCTCCACCCAGCCTATATCTGTGCTTGGGATTGCCCTGTAAAACGTGTAGTGTAAGAATATTTACCTCTACAAACATTAAATATCACAGCAGCCTTAACCACATCACGAGTGGGAAACCAACACACCATGTCATGCAGAGTCCAAAGCAACTGAAGGATTTCACAGGGCCGAATTGTTTAGTGCTTTGATACTTTATTTGAGTGCTTACAGATATTTAATTGATCCCTTTCAGGCTGTTCAGGATACTCAAAGGTGATTATTATATAAAATGGTCACAAGAATATTACTGTCAAAAAATTAAGAAGCATATAGAACAAACTGATAGCCAGCAAAGAATGATGAAAGGAATGAAGTCTGAGGAAAGTGATGGCTCACTGTCTTCCGCAGTAGCAAGAGAGACAGACCTTTCTCAAATGAAACAGTGCCACTGTATAGCTCTGCTTAATACTTTATTTGCTCTCTGTATAATCCAGTAACACCTGGATACTTCTCTGCTTGTACAGACTCCTTGAAAGAAGAGTCCTGCAGTCCCTGTAACTTTATGGAACAGCATCTCACCCCAAGAGTCAGAACTTCTTGTCACTGCTCCAGGCAGCTGAGACAGAGCTTCTCCCAGGGAAAAGCTGAACTTGTGTAATTTTATTGTTCCTATTAAGATTAACTTCTGGTTAAAACTCCTTCAGAGCCATTCACTGGCAGTACCAAAACTGTTGCCCCTCTTCAGCATCTCTGCAGCAACAGATTTCAATGAAGGGAACTTATTCTCAGCAAACCATTGCAAACAATAGTGGCTCAATTTTACTCACTACTTGCAAAGGGAAAGCAATCCAATTTTTATTGCTGACCACAAAACATTTAAATTCAGCTTTCATGGTTGATAAAATTAATGGCTTTTTTAAAGTTTTGAGTATGCTGTGGACCTCTTTTCCCCATGTAGAGTAACAGCTTTTTTTTTTCTCTTATTAAGTCTACAATACCTATAATTGCGTAAGTATTCTGTATTCTCCCTGCATTTTTCCAGTTAAAGATATGAGAAAGAGATAAGGTCATTCCATCAAAGGCAAAAGTGGTACAGCAGGAAGAAGCAAACATTTACTTCAAATTATGATTTATGCAATCTGCTGGCCACTTTCTGCTAGGAACCTGCCTATGCTGATCCATTTAGATTGTTAATGTCTTGTGATGTCAGCTTGAGAACCACAGATATGCAAAAGCCTTGTATTTTTAGCCTGGATGCGTTGATCCAGGTGGCATCCCTTAAGTTTCTTCTTACTGGGAGTCCATCCAAGAGGAGACAGAAGCCTTCTTGGCCAACTGCATGGCAGGAAATGGGCCACAAGTGACATACCACAGCTGATCAACAGTGCACAGCAGATAGTGGAGCTGCTGTGAGACCTTAATGCAGAAAGGAGGTGGGAGGGAGGAGCAGAGAGAGCTGACGGCTTGGAAGGACAGCAAAGGCCTCTACACCAGACAGGGAAAGCAAAAGTTTCCACATTTGGTGTTTTTATTTGTGGTCAATATTCTGAGTTATAACAGAATGCCTTGCTTCAGTTACTTTGAAAAATAGTGAACTGCCTCATCAGATGACCTGGGGGAAGGCTACATTTCACATCCTTAACATTTGCACTTTGCCTTCACCTTTCACTGCTCATCTTAGTCATAACTTTCCGTATTTTCTGCTCCTGTATATAACATGCAGTTTCTATTCCTTTAGTCTTAAGCATGTTTAGTGTGATTTTCTTATCTACCATTTCATCTCCTTGCTTTGCCTAACTACCTGTCCCTTTTCTTCAGATGGTTGTTTTATTCCCTTCGCAGCCATTAGCATCACATTATCATTCTTAACAGCAGTATGTTTATTATGCAGTGTTTGCAAATAGAGAACTGAACTTCTGGCTGCATTTACCTGAAGCTAGAAAGAGAGAATGCTATGCAGGTTGAACTCTCTTTCTACTTACCTGTTTATTTTTGGAAGGAAGAATTTTTAATGACTTTGCATTCGGCATTTCTTTATAGCTTTGGCATTTCAAGCAGTTTTGAAATATTTATCATATAATTTGAGCACCAAAAAATATAGTAATATTCAATCAAGTTTTCTTCTTTCTTTGTTACTGCTATTTTCCTTAAGGAGGTCTTTGTAACTAAGACAGATGAGTGAAATGATCCTGACTAAACTCACACATTTTGCCTTTTGAAGCACATCTTGCTAGTCTGTATTTGGCTCTGTAAACTTCATAAAAAGATAAACTTGCCTATCTGGTGTTTTATTGCAGTAACCACTTGGGTGTTTAGTTTTTTCTTCCTCCTTCCTGCTGTATAGCTACAGTGCCATAACTGAAGTTATGCTTGCTCCTTCTACCCTTCAGGTGGAGGGCAAACACTCCTACAGATTACAGTGAAAACAAAGTTAAAGTCAGCCAGCTCCCCTACCTAGGCAAGTGTGTAGTTCTGCAGTAGTCACATTTAAGTCTAAAGGGCCATTTGTCGGGAACCGAGTTACGGGAGAAACGCCTCATGCTATCATGGTCAGCAAATCGCGTTTATTGAGAGCATCAGACAAGCTTATATACAGCTATGGTTAGCCATGCCCACTACTCACTCCGATTGGTCACATGTTACATCCATCAATGTGGAGCCCTCCCCTTGCGTTTTCTCTCTTTCCTCCTTCCAGTACCGTCGACCACTTCCTTGTTCACTAGTTCCTCGGCACCTCCCCCAGGCCGCCACGCGTCTGGGCTCCAACCTGGCGAGGTCTGCCTCAGGCTTCGATTGCTGTCTTTGTCTTGCTCTGGGAACTTGATGGCAGTCGTTAACTCCCTAGCCTGTGCCCATCCCTCAACAGCCATTGAGTGCACAAAGTCCAGCAGAAGCATCCCCATCTGATGGATGATCAGTGGCCGTACTGGTCCTCCATCTATTAATTTACCTGGTTTGGCTATTTTTTTGTCCAGGAGCAGCAGGAAGGTAGAAACTGTTGGAGTATACTATTGCTTGTTTGAGCTCATTTTGGTCAAAATGAGTTCATGCCATTGTGTTTTGTAAAAGCTAGTCCTGCTTCCTGACAGCCTAAGCACTGTGGTTGCCACCACAAGTACTCAGTCATACCCTGTTCAAAAACTTGACACAGAAAAACTCAGATTTTGATGAAGGAAAGTGACATTCCTTCTTCCTCCAGGTTTGGACACAGTACTTTCAATTAGTTTGTGGAAAGAGGGAACTACACCTAAGAAATGTGCCAGTTGCCCTGTCTTCACAAGTGCCACACTTCATGACTCTGTTTCCCTTTCTCCAGTGGACTCTATTGAAAACCATCAGCTGTGACTTGTACCTCTTGGCTGCTTTCTCCCCTTCCATTGCCACACATCATAATGTGGGGTCTGCTCGAGCTTTTATTTCCCTTCTATTGCTTATGGTCAATGAAAGAAATAGTTGTTAAGGCATGTAGTCATGAGGTGACCGAAACATCTCCATATCTTTCCAGACATAATTTGATTTGTCCCATGCTTTTTTCTTCTTTCGCCTGCAGTATTTAACAACTTGAATTTTAACAGAAACTCTGGACTTTGACCATTAAACAGTGTCTGTGACTTCCAGGACCAAGGTAACCTGAGATACATAGTTTTATGAATGCAGGTGGTGGCTGCGTGGCCCTCCTCACACAGGAACGAGCCCAGGCTGCAGCCAGCTCGCAGAACCAGACAGATCTACCTGCCAAAGCAGCATAGGCTATTAGCTCGCTGGACACAGGCTGAAATGCTGGGGTGGCAATTAGATTCATAGAACAGTTTGGGTTGGAAGGGACCCTTAAAGATCAAGTTCCACCTCCCTGCTATAGGCAGGGATACCTCACACTACACCAGGTTGCTCAGTGCCTCATCCAGCATGGCCTGGCCTTACACACCTCCCGAGGGGGGGCATTCACAATCTCTCTGGGCAACCTTTTCCAGTGTCTCACCACCCTCACAGGAAAGAACTTTTTTCTTATCTCTAGCCTAAATCTCTCCTTTTCCAATTTACATCTGTTATTCCTAGTCCTTCCATCACATATCCTATTAAGAAGTCTACCCCAGCCTTTCTGTAGCCCCCTTCAGGTATTGAGAAGCTACTATGAGGTCCCTTCTGAGCCTTCTCTTCTCCAGGCTGAACAATCCCAACTCCTTCAGCCTGTCCTCAGAAGGGAGTGCTTGTTCTTCTCCTAAGATGCATCACCGAGCTAAAAGCTGCTGCTTCTGTAATTTCTTATTTTCGCTTTGGTTTATTCTTGATGTCTGAGATATTGCCAGTCAGGGAATGCATTAAATCATATGGAAAGCAAAGCACTTACACATCAGTCTTTCCCTGAGAAGCTACAGTTGTGTTTTATTAACAGCCACATTTCAGTTACATAAATACTTAATGAAGTGACCACCCATGGCAGAAAGTCACTTCAGAGCTAATTGTTGGTGTGGTCAAAACCACCAAGTTGCTTCATATTTGCTCGCAGTGAGAAGTTACAATAAACTTAACTGACAAAATGGTTATTAAAGTATTGGAAACATCTCAAATCAATTGCATTATTCATGTAATGATGAAATATTGCATGAAAGACAAGTAAAGCTAATGACTACATCCTCTACAGGAAAACTAGAGACTATAGACTAGGGGGCAAAGTGACAGTGACAATTAGTAGCCATTTATTTCCATGAGAGCAGCAGAAACAGAGCTGCCAAGCTGGCTTACACAGTGAACCACACATCAGAAGGTGCGAGAGAAAAGACAAGAAGAGACTGGTGATCTCAGGAGAGGTTGGAACAGTACCCAAATACACATGAAATCCAACAAGAGCAGTAAAGAAGAGCCTCTCATTCCAAAAAAAAGGTCGGGCAGTGATGTCTGCTCAGCTGTTCTGACATGAGTTAACACAAAGATTACTGCAACGTTTAAGTAGGTAAAGAGCTTGCACTTCAAGAAAGAAAATAGTAAAACATATAGTTGAGATGGAAACACCAGGATACAAAGCCTTAACAGACAGAAACTGAACCAACTCCTCCAAGCCCAGGAGCTGTGCATCCCAAGGAAGAAGAAGATGGGGAAGAACGCCAGGAGACCTCCATGGATTAGCAAGGAGCTTCTGGACATGCTTAGATGGAAAATGTATCAGAACTAGAAACATGAGAGAGTTAACTGGGAGGAATACAAACAGGAGTAACAAGGGAAAAGATAAGGAAAGCTAAAGCGGAGGTGGAATTAAAGCTGGCCAGGGACATAAAAGGTAACAAGAAAAACTTTTACAAATATGTCAATGAAAAGAGGAAGACTAGGGAAAATGTGGGCCCTTTCCATAAAGAAACTGGATCACAGAAAAGTCACAGGGGATTTAGAGAAGGCCGAGGTACTCAACAACTTCTACGCCTCAATCTTCCCTGGTATGGCCTCTGATTCCACAACTGAAGTCTTGAAGAATGTGGCCGTATACCAGGGGAAGCA
>VZTY01015915.1:25022-41616 GCA_013400935.1 Turnix velox
CAGCCAAGAAGGCCAACCAAATCCTGGGTTGCATCAAGAGGAGTGTGACCAGCAGGTCAAGAGAGGTGATTTTACCCATCTACTCACCACTGGTGAGACCCCACCTGGAGTATTGCGTCCAGTTCTGGAACCCTCAACACAGGAAGGATATTGAGCTATTGGAGAGGGTCCAGAGAAGGGCCACGAAGATGATCAAAGGGTTGGAGCAACTGCCCTATGAAGACAGGCTGAAGGAGTTGGGGTTGTTCAGTCTGGAGAAGAGAAGGCTCAGAGGTGACCTCGTAGTAACTTATCAGTACCTGAGGGGGTCCTACAGACAGGCAGGGGAAGGAATTTTTAACATAATATCGGATGGGAGGACTAGAAACAATGGATATAAATTGGAGTGGGATAGATTTAGACTAGACATAAGAAAGAAATTCTTTACAGTGAGGGTGGTGAAATACTGGAACAGGTTGCCCAGAGAGGTTGTGGATGCCCCTTCTCTGGAGGTGTTCAAGACTAGGCTGGAGAAGGCACTGGGCAGCCTGGTCTAGTGGGAGGTGTCTCTGCCTATGGCAGGGGGGTTGGAACTCGATGATCTTTAGGGTCCCTTCCAACCCTAACCCCAACTATTCTATGATTCTATGATTTGGACAGCCAGAGAGGGAATTCTCTCATTGCAGATAAAATAATTCCATTTGTTGTCTTTGTAGGATCCTGAGACAAATTGACACTACAAATTGTACATAATTTTTTCCAAGATAATCCTTGCCATCCATGCATGCATTCCATTCTTAACAGAAAGGTACTAACACCAAGAATAGGTCTTAGGTGTAGGTGTGCTTTCTTCCTACTTTTCTACCTTTATGCCCTACTATAATTATCAGTGAACTGAGTTGTACTGTTCCTTTTGGCTTGCTTGTGGAACAAAGCCAGACTGACTGTCTGAGATGACAAAAGTGGCTGGCAGAAGCTAAAAGGAGACCCTCATGCTTCTACAATCCTGGGTTTTATATAGCAGTTCCAAAATGACCTCCTTACCTGCCATTGAAGGCAACCCCACATCCACTCAAAAGACATCCCTAAGGATGTTTTGACCACCCTCAGGTTCAGAGCCTAGAGCAGCCTAGCCCATCTGAAACTACTACCCATAAGAAAAGGGAGAAGACTGTCTTACAAGGGCTTCCAAATGTGATCTGTTGGTCTCACTGTAGGATCAGAGGATTTCAGATGCCATGAATCACCACCACACAGCACCTTAGGAATGACTGCTAGGGATTTTTTGCTATTTCTATCATTACATTTCCCAGCTACACTCTACCCTGACTCAGAATTCGTGGCTAAAACAAGTGGTGAGTCACATCAAGAATCACTCCCCCAAACCTTTAAACGTTAATTTATTTATTCTTCTTCTCAGAGATTTTGCTGACCATCTTCTGCTGTTACAAGCTACATAAGTCAGCACTCTGACAGGGTTATTTCAAGTATTGATCCAGAAAGAATACATATGCTGAATCAAACAATGGGAAAACCAGACCAGGCACACAGAGTACTGAGATAGGAATTAGAAAAAAGCAGAAGTTGCAGAAGGGAAAAGAAAAACAAATAACAAAAAAATGTCAGGTCAAGGCCGGGTGAGTTGCAAAGCTGCTTTCTCAGAAGGTTGCCTACAAAGGGCAGTCTTTAAGAGCACTGGATTTCATCTCCAGATAGACTGGCTGAAGGAGTTGGGGTTGTTCAGCCTGGAGAAGAGAAGGACCAAGGGAGAACTCATAGTAGCTTCTCAATACCTGTAGGGGCCTCCAGAAAGGCTGGGTAGGACTTTTTAATAGGGTACAAGATGGCAGGACTAGGAGTAATGGATGCAAATTGGAAGAGGGGAGATTTAGGCTGGATCTAAGAAAGAAGTTCTTTCCTGTGAGGGTGGTGAAACACTGGAACAGGTTGCCCAGAGAGGCTGTGGATGACCCCTCCCTGGGGGTGTTTAAGGCCAGGCTGGATGAGGCACTGAGCAACCTGGTCTAGTGGGAGGTGTCCCTGCCCATGGCAGGGGGATTGGAACTAGATGATCTTTAAGGTCCCTTCAAACCCAACCATTCTATGATTCTGTAATGGAGATATATTGAAAAAACAATGAAAGCGATTAGAATATATGAAGTAATGCTGAAAGACTCTCATGAAGGAAAAACTCAAGGTTGATAGAAAGTTTAGATGAAGATTATGGCAGATAGAATGTTGACTACCTATACTTAAAACTACATAAGGACATATGAGAAAATCCATTTAGTGTTTTGCTTTCGTGTTGTTCCATCCTCTTACCACATTTGTATCTCAAGTGGTAAGTTCCTTTTTAATTTTTCATAGGTAGTTATTGCCTTGCTGGGGAGTTCCCCATGGAAGAATGCTGTCAAATAGATGGGCACTAAGAAATACACTATTCTTATTTGTACTGGGAAATTTCCTTGCACAGGAGCAGTATGGATTCCTGCCTGCTGCTGTCCAACCCACACCTGCAAACACTCAGTACAGTTATGGAGAAAGACAGTTGTGAATTCATGCCAATGCAAGGGCAACAGCCTACTTGAAGCTTTTATTTTTTTCCACGTTGAAAGAAATAAAGCCTTATGATCTGTGTTTAAATGCATCTGGCTTGGATGCATTTAAACAAACAGGGCATACATGCAAATCCATGGGATCTGTTAGAATCAGTCTAACAGATCAATGCTTCAGTCTTAAGCAATGAAGTTGGTGGCCAATGTCACTGCATGGCCAGCCTCTATCTTTAAAAGTTCATGGTGATCAGTAGAATTTTGAGGTCTGAAAGAAAGAAAATCTTCCTCTTATCTTCAAGGAAAGGAAGAGTATCCAGGGATCTACAGGCCAGACAGCCTCACCCCTATCTCTGGGAATGTGCAAGTCCAGAGGAAGGTCACAAAGATGATCAAGGGGTTGGAGCATCTCATGTGAGATAACTGGGACTGCTCAGTGTAGAGGAGAGGCTCAGAGATTTTGTCTATATATAAGCACCTGACAGTGTGTACACTCTATAGAGGGCCCTTCCAGCCTCCATGGTATTGTGACTTTGTCATTCTGGTTTTGTGGTAAACCTGGATTGTGGTAAGTCTGCATTGTGGACTATTATAACAAAATTTTCTCCAAAATATTCCTTCCTCCCCAAGGCAGAGCATGCATAATTGAAAGGGATTAGATGTGAACTACATAGTCTGTTCTTTCCTTGTGTTGTTTACTAATTTCTATTCTCTACTTTGTGATTCTTGCCAGTAGTGTCCTAGAACAAGTAAAACAATTAAAAATCGCAGAAATCTAAAGTTTTTCAAGTGGTCTCTAGATATTGTAAAGCTCTGGAGACAGATTGATATGTTTTTTTTAGCATTTGTACTCTATATTATGATCCGCCAGATAGAGATCATCAGGTAGATTCTTTACTTTGCCTTAATATAAAATTCATTAATTCCCATTACTTTGAATGACTGGGCTGTTAGAAATCAGCATAAGTCCACTGTCATCAGAGGAATTGTGCCAACTTACTTTAGAGGATGATTCAACTATTAATCCCAGTGCAACAGAGTTCCAGATTAAGATCTGAGCATGCAAGTCTTTGGTGACAGCCAAAAGCAATCTGATTAAAAGCAATTCTGACTTCATTCCATAGAGCAGACCTTTCTTTCAGACAATTCTCATCAACCTGAAGGCTTACAGGGCTAACTGGCATCTTGGTAGTTTGAAATTGTTTAAAAATAAATCCTGTGAGCTTCTCTTGGCCTTTAACACTATCAAGATTGGAAATATAGGCTACAGCATCTGACCCCATTACAAAATCTTTTCACAAACTCTTATTTACAATCTTTAGTATTACTATGCCTACCCTACTTCCAAGTTTTTCTTCTGTGTTCTAGTCACAAATCACTGAACTCTGTTCATTTGTTTCTATGGAACTGTTTCTGCACCCAACCTCTGTTGTTATCCCTCACTCAGCATGTACTTGGGGAACAGTTGTTTCCTCAGGATAAGCCAGCTAAGTCTGCTTATTATTCAGTTATAAGACAGGTTTTCTGCTCCCCTAAAGTCCTAGTAGTCTCCTTATGTACCTTTTCCAGGGTGACTTAATCCTTTCTGAACAGGAATTATTGGAATTATTCACAGTGTTTAAGAGGAAATTAACCTAGGTCCTGTCTCCAGTGGAAAAATATTGCCTGGCATTTTACATTCACACTCTTCTTGCTTAGAGTTACAGTCATCTTTTGATAAATAAATATATTTATGCCTTATTTTTCAAGTGTAGAACTCCAACAGTACATAAGAAACTTATTATTTGTTTTGCTCCCTATGTTACTTCGGTCCTCAGAGTTCTTGCCCCCCACCCCCATTTATCTTCTAGATCTTCTAGATTTTGGACTGCACCTATACTGTTAATAAAATTATTAAACAAGATCAGTACATCTGTAAATCTATAACCTTTACTTTCTTCTTCAGCAAAACTTAATCTTGTGTCACATTCAACCCACTTATCAGTTGTTACTCTTGTTGCCTTGATTATCAAGTTCCCATGTGCCAAACTCACACATTACACACTTGCTTAGTCACAAAGTTTGTGTGTGCAACCAAGGAATGATAAAAGACTGCTGAAGACAGAGCTCCTTTTATGTGTATCAGCCATTACTACTTTTTGGGTACTTTATCTGAAGATACAAATACCCAAGCATTACTTTTTGGAAATCAAGTATATTATAAAGTTCACTGAATATCAACAGTTTCAGCTTTAACTAGATTTGAGGACCACCTTTCATTCATACAACTAGAGATGAAAACTCAAAAGAAATCACCAACCACATGAATAGGTCTCAAGAAGCATGGCTTCTGATGCCATTTTGTGCCAACTTGATTTCTTTTCCAACCATGTCCAGTGTTGAATATGCCCAAAGCTATGACTGTTAAATGATCAGTAGAAAGGACTATACTCTTGCAGGCCTGCTTTTCCTACTTCACATAAAGAGAAGCTTTTCCTCTCCATATAGACCTTGCCTCACTTACAAATGCTGCTCATGTGAGTGCAACAGTCTGGCTACCACAACATGAAAGACAGTATTCAATATAGCAAATACAAACGAAGAGAAGTTAAACTGTACTTCGAGTTAAAATAACACACCTTTGGTGTTTATTATCCATATCTCTTTGACCATCAAATTTAGAAATTGCTAATATTACACAAAACAAAGAGTACTTGTGCCAGTTTTGCTCAGTTCATCAGACAGGGTGTGGTACAGTTTGTAGCAAGCAAGATAGAAACTAAGTACTTCCTATCAATTTTTATAACTGTACAGGTGAGTTCCTGCAGAGTTCTTCCTTATGCCTTTGCTCTGACACCACAGTATCATCTTCACGGCCTTTTCGATACTGTGGTGATTTTCCTACACTGTGTAAGACAAATTTCGTGTGCCAAATATTGCTTCTACGAGACCAAAGATTGAGATCAGAGGATAAATGGGAAGAAGATAAAGTGCTGTGTCAGTGCTGCTTTACCTGTCCTTTCCCTTTACTGAGAATATCCAGACCAAACTGCTGGCAAGAGAAGAAGAGAAAGCCTGTCTTCACAATTCTCTGTGAAACACCAATTACAGATACTGTTCTATCAGTAGTAACAGAAAACCACAGCTCAGCAAGCTTCTTAAAGCAGACTGGAAACTGGTACTACTTCCATACAGTTTGTTATAAACAGAGGGCATACGAATTGAACCTGGGAAAAACCCTTTTGTTTCAGGTATTTCTAAATTCTTACCTTGTTTTAGCTTCTCTCTAACACAGCTTTCAAAAATATGAACCAATCTGCTTAGAACCATTGTATGAATGTGGTGGAAGCCCCATCCCTGGGGACATACAAGGCCAGACTTGCTGAGGCTCTGAGCAACTTGATCAAGTGCAAGATGTCCCTGCTCACTGCAGGGGGGTTGGACAAGATGGCCTTTAAAGGCCCCTTCCAACTCCACACATTCTATGATTTGATGACTTCATAGAATCATAGGGTGATTCATAAGAGCTTCTCAATACCTGAAGAGGGCTACAGAAAGGCTAGGGTAAGATTTTTAAATAAAATACTTGATAGCAGGGCTAGGAATAACAGATGTAAATTGGAAGAGGGCAGATTCAGGCTGGAGAGAAGAAAGATGTTCTTTACTGTAAGGGTGGTGAGACACTGGAACAGGTTGCCCAGAGAGGTTGTGGATGACCCCCCTCCCTCCCTGGAGTTGTTTAAGGCCAGGCTGGATGAGGCATTGAGCAACCTGGTCTTGTGGGAGGTTTCCCTGCCCACCCCCTGGCAGGGGAATTAGAACTAGATGATCTTTAAGGGTCCCTTCCAACCCAAACCATTCTATGATTCTATGATTGTTCCAGTATATTGTGCCCTTTATCAGGTTTTACAGCATATGTTATTAGCTTCTTTAATAAGCACTATCATTAAATGGCCCTGTGAACACTTAGGGATGGCATATCTCAGAGGCAAATAATGCAAAAGATGCTCTCTTTATAGATTTTTCTGATCAGATGAATTGGCTGGATTAGGAATATTCAAGACTGGAAGCCACGCTCGACTGTAGCTTAAAGGCTGATGAAGGTGATCCCCTGGAATGGCTGTGAGTGAGCAGCAGCAGGAGGGCACTACTTCCAAACTCAGAAGAGGAGCAGAGCCACAGAGGCAGCATCCAGGGAATACATCTGTGACACTGAAGCACATTTATTAAAGCCTCTCCTTGTCTAATACATGGTGCTGAATCATTTGTAAAACCCCCACCCCAAAGGGAAATAACTACAGGGTAAACAACCCCTTGCTGATTTTGAGATGGGAGAAAATGAAGTACCTTGTATAAGAAGATTTTTTTTGTTCCATTAACTAATACTCTAGTTAAACAACCTACAACTGGCAGGAGCTCATTCCCATTTTTCAGAGAGTTTGCAGAGTAGGAAAAAACTGCACTGCTAATGATTCATTTTATCCACCACTGATGCATGTTGTGAGCGACTAAAAGTCAAACACACCCCTGCCAGGTTGAGAAATGATAAATTATTATAATCCTCCAACTGGTGGGCAGAATGGTTAGCAAGAGTATAAATGAAAGGCTGATACTTTATCACAGTGAGGAACTGAGAACAGAAGACGGCTGTGGACACAGCTATCTATAAAACATGCCATGACTGATAGCCACACATAAAAAAAAAAAGAAGAAAAAACCCACGTCACCTGGAAGAAATGTTTGTGTTTTTAAGGACTTAAAAAGACCCATGTATTTTTCTCTTTGCCAGCATAAATTGCAGAGCAAGGAGAGGAAGGCAGAAAGGGCAGAGAGCAGCCAGCAAATTGCAGTTAAAGGGGTATTGTGTCATGTGATCACACAATTTCCTTTTAACAACACAATTTTCCTTGCTTCATCTCTTTTCTCCTCCAACAAACAATAGGTATGTTTTGTCTACATATAACATTTCACTTATACTGGGGTATTCTCTCAGCTCCATGTGCTCAATGAATCATTATAACATTTGGAATGGTCAAATTAGGAATGATTTACCAGAGTTCTCTGGGAGAGGCAGAGGTCACACATCCAGTCCATGCACTGCCTTTAACCATTGCCCATTTGAAGACCACACTCGCCTCCCCAACCACACCAGTTCATTTAGCAGAGTAAAACCATAGGATCATTTTGCCTGTTCCTGGAGAGATACTTCCAGAGTCCAGAGGACAAAGCTGGAAAGGAACGGGGCTGGCAACATCAAGCCTTCCTGGTCCAGCTGCTGCTCTGGGTGGTACAAATCCCATATGTGTTTCCAAGGCAAAAAAAGCAC
This sequence comes from Turnix velox, assembly GCA_013400935.1. Lineage (NCBI taxonomy): Eukaryota > Metazoa > Chordata > Aves > Charadriiformes > Turnicidae > Turnix > Turnix velox. The sequence continues at coordinate 32,859 of VZTY01015915.1, forward strand.
TTGAATAGCCCACACTATTTTTGCCTCTAGAGAGTGCTTCTTCAATAAAAACCTGTGCAAGCAGCTACTGAAACCTTTCTACTCATTTCACTCCTGAAGTGCGACAGATTTAGAAACCCATTTGTATGCTGTCGAGCAGATGCCAAGATTCATGCTCAGAAGGGTTCCTTTTCACAGGCTTAAAAGTTGGCTGTTGCATTTTGATGAAAGTTTAGCCTCTGGATAAGTGGATGGCACCATCAGAAGTCTCTCAGGCAAATACTGTTCTGGCAGATTTCTAATTTTTTCCAGGGCAGTAGGATTTTACAAGCCTGTCAGAAATGAGCTGTGCTTACTAGCTGACTTCCAGGTGGGTTGGTATTTTGAAGCCTATTACAGTCAGCTCAGTATGTCTGACACTGATGCTTTGGAGTTATAAGTAGACCTTATCAGTATCAATTTCAGTGTTTTTACTGAGCGTATATCTCACATTTTGTGTGTGCACCGCACCTATTGAGAGATTAATAAATGCATTAGCTGTCTCGGATGGACGGATGGCTCCAGTGACATTCCTCAGTGCCATCTCCTTCTGCCTCAGGTCATAGATCAAATCAACCAAACCTATTTCTAGTTACTCTGCCCATTGTACCCACCAGGAATCAGGGTAATTGTTTCTTTTTGCTCATGTCAAGAATCTGAACAGCAGAAATACCCCTCCCACGCTTCCCTGTGACAGCCAGTACTGCTGATAAGAAACTATGCCAGGCCTGTCCTTGTGTCACTCCATGATTTTCTGTGGTCCTTGAATAGGGGTAGGAAGCCAACAGGTTTAACAAAACACATTAATTTCCGCAGAGGTCAAAACTAGAAAGATGTTTCCAGAGTATTCAATTCAAAATCCTTCGTATAAAGGAGGACCTTATTTTTCAGCACTATGAACTTCAACTAGAGGCTAAATGAGCCCTTTATGGATTAGTTTTGACTCTATGGCTCTCTCCTTCTGGATTACATGAATTAGCAGCTCTTGAAACACAGTTTATCAGGGAAAAGTTTGAAGTGGATGAATTGTAATCATTAGTAATTTCAGATATATCACACAACGCCATCAATTGCTAGTAATGTTTCTCCTTTGTGAATGCAACATACATCATAGAATTATAGAATAGTTTAGGTTGGAAGGGACCTTAAAGATAATCTAGTTCCCAGCCAAGTAAAAGCAGTAATAATTAAAAAAACATTCACATCATCTGTTGCACAAAGCACGAGTAGTTTGGAAAAACATTATTTGTCTTGATAAATGGTGACAAACCTGTTGAGTTTCCAAGTTCTGGAATTTAGTGAGGCACTAAACAATTAAAGTGAACTAGGCAGTTTCCTTTTTGCTCCTTGTTCTCAAGTGTCAGCCTTTTTTAGCAGCCATTCCTCTGACAAAAAAATACCATGAATCGAGCATAAATAACACAGCTCAGCTGCAGAGACAAAGCAGACAATTGCTCACTTTCATCATAGAGGAGATACTACCCAGTGCCTTACAAGTAATAGCCTTAGCAAAAAGGTTTGCTGTCAGCTCAGCTCAGAACAATATTTAAAATCATTAAGTACTAGACCTGGCAGACAATTAGGAAATCAGCTAGAGATGGTCTAACGTGATGGAAGGATTTAGTGTGTCTTCTGCATTTTAGTTTTTTTCCTATATGAACTTTAGTTCTTGAAATAGTTTAATAAAAAAGTAAAAATATGAAATAATCATATGACAGAATGACACAGTTAAATGAGGCTAGCACATGCATTAAAGAATATATATGAAACAGTAAAAGGATGCAGTTATAATGACCACTGCTTCAGCATCTTCTGTGAGTTAAGTAAAATCAGGGATGCTTCCAGTTCATCTCAGTGGATCTGGAAATGGTTCTTAAAAAGCAAAGGCTCAGTCAGTGGTCTCCTGAAGCCTTATTACCTCCTTCACAAGCACCATCCCATAGGGACCAAACCCAAAAGCATTGTACATAGACTGAAATACTCAGTATTTCTTTCCTATGGGAAATTCTGATGTTTTGTGAAAGGCTTTGTTTTGGATTAGAACAAAAAAGAAATTTAGAAATAACCAGAACTGAGGATATTGTGGAAGAAAAGTGTTGAAAAGCCCAAACAATTTTGTTCTGTTTTTCTGAATGAAAGCAGAACAATTGACTGCTCCCAGCTCTTGAAGATTTTCTGCATGTTTTATGATTCCAAGGAACTTCACAAGAAATCCTTGTCATTAGTGGGATACTGCATAGAGAAGGACAAACACTTGAAGAAGGGCTCTTGATGCTGTCCGACAAAGAGTTGTCCATCACAAATTGTCCTATTCTTAGGCCTCATATGAGGGATCCCAGAAGGCCCAAGGTCTCAAAGCTCTCAACAGCCCACATGTGGAGCCTGAGCTTGAACTGTGACTTGCCCTGAATTCCCCATCAAAGCTGAGTCCTTCAGCTTCCAGCATCAACAAGGCAGCAAGAAACCAGACAGATGTCTACTAAAAACTCACACGTACCATAAAATCATAGAATCTGTTGAATTGGAAGGGACCTTCAAAGGCCATCTGGTCCAACCCCTTGCAGTGAGCAGGGACACCCAGCACTAGATCAGGTTGTTCATCCAAGGCTCATCCAGCCTGGCCTTGAACATCTCTACCTCTCTAAGCAGCCTGTGCCAGTGTCTCATCACCCATATGGGGAAGAACTTCCTAAAATATCAGCAATAGTTTGTCAAGCAGCCAGGTTTCCTCAACATTTTGGTTTTGAGATAAATGGCATTTTACAATAAACTCCCTCTCCTAGGGGGGGAAAAAACCCAACATTTTTGGAAGCTTTCCAACCAACTGTACTTGTGATGCACACCTACAGAAATGGCACTGCATTTAAAGCTCTTTCAAGCTTAGTTTACAATAGCCCTACAAAAAAAAGAAGTACGAAGACATATGATGACTGCTTAATAGTATGCAACATCCTTCTGTGAAAAAGCATCTCTCAGAGTACACAGCATCTACATAACATTCATATATCACAATCTGTACATGTCTGGCTCTTAGTCACTGAAATAACACCTTGGTATTTAATTTTTGTGCCTGCTAATTAGAGCATATTACCTTCCTTTGTGGTAACATTCTCATGCACAGCTTGACATTACAGATTGCCCAGCAAAATGCAAGCTTTTTCCTCTTTTTTTTTTGGTGTGATAATTCATCTGAACTTGTCTGCATTAATTTCCCTCAAGATGCTGCAGATTAAATGAATGAATCTCGTGGCTGAGGAAGAGAGGAGTACTAAAAAGATTATACTCACCACAAGAGACCCAGTTACACCTACATCCACACTTACTTTTACGCATTTTCTACCTGCTTTTCAAAAATACTATGGCTCCTCACTAAATGTCAGCAAGCTGTTAGTTCTGCTGAGTTTAGAGGCAGAGATGCACTGACATATCTTGCTCGGGCAGGCTGCATACCAAAAAGTACTATTAAGGTTAATGACCTAATAAATAACAGCAGAAGGCACCTTTGTAGACAGATGAAGTTCAGTAACAATTACTGAAACAAAAGCCAGGTTTGCTCTCTTCCAGTTTTTACATCACTACACTCTAGGAAGGTGCAGTCTCCTCCCAGAATCATGACTGGTCACCTAGCAGTGGCATTTCTAAACCTAACGATGGCTAGACAGCCCTTTGACATTTTTAAGAGGCAGAATCTCTGTCTTAGTAACACAGAAATTACTTCTAAAAATACAGGATGGAGCTAGCAATTATATCCACTGAAAAGGTCGTGAAAGACGAATTGCAGGTCAACAGTACAGTAGATTTTGCCAGCTTTTAAGTGGAAGAGATGGTGGCAATGGATTGAAGTGAAGTCACTGGCAGCATGTACAATATCCTTAGCTCTTATCATGGAAGTTGCAGAATTATGCTCTTTACAATGATTTCCCTCCCTGCTCAGTTAGGCAACAAACCAGCCTTGTGACCTCTGCTCTTTCATTTCCCATCAGCCAGTACCTGATTTGGTCACAGCTTCTCTCTTTCAGCAGGATCCCACTCTAGATTCAGTCCCAATCTCACATAATAGTTTAGGAGATCATCACCAGTTCCCTGGTCAGAGCACCTGGTTGCTCAGGGCCTTCTCCAATTCAGTACTGAGTCTCCCAAACCTCCAAACCTCCCACCAACTCATGCACAGTGCTTGCATTGGGACAGTGAGTCCTTGAGTTCCCCATCACCAGCAAGAAATCAGGTGTTCATTTTCCATTAGGATACACGTAACCACCTTGAGAGGTACCCAAAGCCTGCAGGTTTTGTATTTGCATCAGAAGCCCTTTATATCAACTAGGCTAGGACACCGTGGAGGGATAAAGTACCAGAATCCCTTGCCAGAACCTAACCACAGTAACAAGCACAATAAAGGTAAGGATTTCACCACACTCTTCACAGATTTAACCTCCAAAAAACCCAGACAGATTGTGTTGGGCTACACCAGAGACAGAAAGTTATACCAGTAAATTGATGAGGCACATCAAAAGAATGAAGAGAACTCAGCACAGCTTTAAATATATGCATTAGGTGGTATTTTGTAAAGTGGGAGAGGAAAAGTGTTTCCTCACCAGAAGAAGCAAATCAGCTAGCAGAAATTACAGACAGCGAGGAGGGGAAAAAAAAGAAGTAGAGTTTTCTCATATGGTGCCTCCCTGCCCACACCTCCAACCAAATGAAGAGTCACCCTGTAGCCATGTTTTCCAGGGAGTGATGTCTTAGATATGTCACCCCATTCTTCCTATACACACACAAAAACAAACCAGCAAAGCTCCCCAGTTGTGATCACTATATTATACCATCTTTGTACTGACATGATCCAGTCTTCCACAAGAGCACTTAGATCCAACAGTGCATCCCTCTTGCTACAACTCTGCGAGCCACTGAAATGCAGTTGTTGCACAGGGAGACGGCACTTTCTCCACAGTAGAAGAAGTCCACACAACACACAGGGCTGGGAGGAGACCATCACTAGGTTCCACTGAAACTGCAGTGGTACCACTCTGAACGTACCAAAAAATATGCCCAGGGCATGAAGCCAACAGACACACTTTTGCTAAGGGTGACATCAGATCAGTACTTGCCTGTAGTACTCAGTACTCAGAAATCCAGTATTACACCTTACCTCCCACACAGTCTAAGCAAGAAAAACAACATGAATACAGAGGAGATTACCAAAGTGTAGGTACTATCACACAGTTCTAAAATTAATTACCTGTGTTTTAACTGTATCTCTAAATAAGCCTTTCTAAAGTGGACTCACCATGGCCACAAAATCAGCACCTGTGCATGTGAGTCAGAAGGAAGTTCAAACAAGAGAAACATTGCTTTTTAAAGCTCTTTTACATAAGACAGCCACAGAATCCCTCAATAGCTCTTAAAAACACTTCAAGCAGAAAAACACACTGAATGGCTGAACAGCATAGGGGGAACAAAGCACAGCTCTGTTCCCAACCTGATGTCTTTGGAATGTTTTAGACAGGAGCAGTATGGAAATCTCTCCTACTTGAGCTGACCATTGGAGTCAGACCCATGGAAAAATACTCTGTTAAGGAACCCAAAAATATCCCACATCCAGCTGTCCTCCAGTGAGCATGGGCCAGTGTCCTGGTTTTGGGCCAAAATTAATAAATTAGCCCCCCAGAGACAGATGGCCCTCCCTCTCTCTCTCTGAAGAGAGGAGAGGAAGGAAGGAGGAGATTTAAGAGTTCGGAAGAATTCCAAACTACTTTAATAGATAATGAAACAATAAATAAAATCAAAAGGAAAAGATAAAAAGGTGTACAATATTTACAAGACCGAATCCAGCTCCCGGGATGATCAGGTCCCCGCGTGAGCAGGCCGAGGAGAATCCAGCTCTCGGATGACGATCGCGCTTCCACGTGGTCAGGCCGAGGAGAGTAGGCCTGAGAGAGCGCAGGGCCGGGGAGGGGGGCGCCGACGAGGGAAAAGAGCCGAGGAGGAAGAGCGGCGAGGAGGGAAGAGAGGCGAGGGGGGAAGAGAGCGAGTGACCGCTCGATCCCTCCTTTTTATACACTGAGAGCATGATGGCAGATGGGATGGAATACATTGGTTACATGTTACATCCATCAATGTAGAACCCTCCCCTTGCAGTTTCTCTTTCCGGTACAAACGACCACAAGTTCCTTCTTCACTAGTGCTTCGGCACCTCCCCCAGGCTGGCTCCAGTCTGGCGAAGTCGGCCTGAGGCTTCGATCACCCTTATTGTCTTGTTAATCGCGGTCGTTAACTGCCTAGCCGGTTTCCATCCCCCACCAATTCCTCCGTTTTTCTTTAAACATTACACAAAAGTAAACAATCTTACACACAGTAATAACAAGTAAAAATATTAGTACAAACACAAACCAGAAAATTTACCCCATTCTACCTCAAACCAGGACAGCCAGACCAACAAGCAACTTCAGTATGCAAAGGAAGTGACAGTAAGCGTGTATGAAAGTAATTTATTTTTTCAAGGGTCTGATACAAGGCCTGACTTTTAGGACATACTAGCACTAAAAAAACCCCATCATTATGTCATTTTACCAGTTCTAAAATAAATACTCTCTGCATATAATGGAGCTCTCCTCTGTGGTTCCTTGCTTGCTGGTCTCAAAACTAAGCAAATCCACCCATAGGTCAATTCTTGTAAGGATGCAATTCTCCGCTTTCTTAAAACATGCTGGAGATGCTACCTATTTTTCACTTCACTGGATTTCCTGCTCTCTTCTTCTTTTTCAGGACAGACTCCCTCCTAGTACTAAGTTCAAACTGTTAGCTAAGCAGAGAGCAGGGCTGGATAAACAAAGAACAGGGCTGGAAAAAAATCAATTTAAAAGGAATGGAAGCTAGACTGTTTTATCAAATTAGAACAAGATTAAAATCACTCCATTAGGAATTCTTAAAAAAAAATAGTAGTTTAGCTCTAGGGCAAGTGTCAATAAAAACACTCCGATATAATTTCTCACCTCATGCCAGTGCATTACTAGTCTTGCTGCAGGTAAGTGAGAAAGGGAAATTTATTGCCATCACATAGTGACAAATATTTAAGTTGGAAGAGTTGTGAGGGTGTATTAATCTTGGAAAAATAAACCTGGAAAATTACATAGTCCCCAAAAGTTCCCACCACCAGGTTCATTCTCTGTCCAAGCAGGTGAAAAGGTCTGTTTTCCATGGTCAGAGCTGCACTCTGACAAAGACCTGTGCTCAGTAGAAGCATGAACTCTGTTTATGCAGGTGGGATGGGTGCCCTTGCAGTAATTCAGGAAGGAATCAGCTGGTTAATTAGTTGCTTTTTTGGGAGTTGTAGATAATAGCATCACTCCAGCATAACCTGGTTTTCAAGTACTGACCCGCAAGAAAAACCCTTAAGAAAAGACACGAATACAGCATAAGTCTAACAGCAATAGGTCCACTTGGGGTGGCTCCAGTGTATCTCTTCCAGGGATAGACACCAGTTCCCACAGGGCATTGAATTGGGTCCAGAACTAGGTCACTATCCTTGCAACAAAACCAACAGCATAGATGTAGACAAGTAGGAAATCAAAATCCAACCAGGACATTATTTTTCACTGAGTGATAAAATACTTTGCAGATGGTGTCATAATTACCTCTGGATAGCATGAACTGTTCACCAATGGTTAGTTAGGAATTCTGCTTTATCAAAACACACCACTTGTTTTGGCCCCATCTCCAACAATGTTTAAATTATGTGTCCATGGAGCTGTCCATGGAGCCAACACACTGGGGACACAGTGAGAGATTTTTGGGGTAGCACATTTCTCACTTGAACACCAGAGATCTCACTCACTAGCAAGAGGAAAGCTGGGCTGTTGTTTTAACTCAGTCTTTGTGAGAGGACTGAAAGAATCATATTCTATATACTCAGCTTGATCTTAGATCTTGCCATACTAAAGGCAAGTATATTAGGGCTAGAAAGTCTTATCAAGATGCTAAACCAAGCATCTGGGGTCTGGAGCACCTCTTCTATGAGGACAGACCAAAAGAGCTGGAGCTGTTCAGCCTGGAGGAAAGAAGGCTCAAGGGAGACCTCACAGTAGAAGGGGCTACAGGAAAGATGAGGAGGTGCTGTTTGCCAGGGCACAGAGTGATAGGACAAGGGGTAGTGATTTTAAACTAAAGTAGGGTAGGGTTAGTGAGACATTAGGAAGAATTTCATCCCCATGAGGGTGGTGAGACACTGGCCCAGGTTGCCTAGGGGGGTGGTGGAGGTCCCATCAATGCCTGGAGACATCCAAGACCAAGCCTGCTGAGGCTCTGAACAACCTGATCTAGTGCAGGATGCTCTTGCTCACTGCATGCAGATTTGACTACAATCACCTCTAAAGGTCCCTTCTAACCCAGCACATCCTATGGGTCTGTGATTTTCAAAGAACTGACTGGAACTGAAGTTACAGGCTCCTGTGAGGATATAACCCACTACAACACTGGAGAGAAGACCATTTAAGCCAGACTTCTCCCCAGTTTCTCAGTTCACCTCAGTGGTGAAAGCCTGCCATGTTGGTTCATGAAAATCAGAGAATTTGCAATATGTTCTTGGTCAATTGGGATCCAGCAGTAACCCGTGAACCTAACTGGGCAGCCCATGTTAACCTGCAGGAGCAGGGCACCAAGAACATTTCATCGCACTGAGATTTTGGAAGCTGCAGCGATGTCTGCAGAACAAGTCAATTTAATATTCTTCTTTCAGAAAGAAGCA
>VZTY01015915.1:42169-130507 GCA_013400935.1 Turnix velox
TATCCTTGCAACAAAACCAACAGCATAGATGTAGACAAGTAGGAAATCAAAATCCAACCAGGACATTATTTTTCACTGAGTGATAAAATACTTTGCAGATGGTGTCATAATTACCTCTGGATAGCATGAACTGTTCACCAATGGTTAGTTAGGAATTCTGCTTTATCAAAACACACCACTTGTTTTGGCCCCATCTCCAACAATGTTTAAATTATGTGTCCATGGAGCTGTCCATGGAGCCAACACACTGGGGACACAGTGAGAGATTTTTGGGGTAGCACATTTCTCACTTGAACACCAGAGATCTCACTCACTAGCAAGAGGAAAGCTGGGCTGTTGTTTTAACTCAGTCTTTGTGAGAGGACTGAAAGAATCATATTCTATATACTCAGCTTGATCTTAGATCTTGCCATACTAAAGGCAAGTATATTAGGGCTAGAAAGTCTTATCAAGATGCTAAACCAAGCATCTGGGGTCTGGAGCACCTCTTCTATGAGGACAGACCAAAAGAGCTGGAGCTGTTCAGCCTGGAGGAAAGAAGGCTCAAGGGAGACCTCACAGTAGAAGGGGCTACAGGAAAGATGAGGAGGTGCTGTTTGCCAGGGCACAGAGTGATAGGACAAGGGGTAGTGATTTTAAACTAAAGTAGGGTAGGGTTAGTGAGACATTAGGAAGAATTTCATCCCCATGAGGGTGGTGAGACACTGGCCCAGGTTGCCTAGGGGGGTGGTGGAGGTCCCATCAATGCCTGGAGACATCCAAGACCAAGCCTGCTGAGGCTCTGAACAACCTGATCTAGTGCAGGATGCTCTTGCTCACTGCATGCAGATTTGACTACAATCACCTCTAAAGGTCCCTTCTAACCCAGCAAATCCTATGGGTCTGTGATTTTCAAAGAACTGACTGGAACTGAAGTTACAGGCTCCTGTGAGGATATAACCCACTACAACACTGGAGAGAAGACCATTTAAGCCAGACTTCTCCCCAGTTTCTCAGTTCACCTCAGTGGTGAAAGCCTGCCATGTTGGTTCATGAAAATCAGAGAATTTGCAATATGTTCTTGGTCAATTGGGATCCAGCAGTAACCCGTGAACCTAACTGGGCAGCCCATGTTAACCTGCAGGAGCAGGGCACCAAGAACATTTCATCGCACTGAGATTTTGGAAGCTGCAGCAATGTCTGCAGAACAAGTCAATTTAATATTCTTCTTTCAGAAAGAAGCACTTCCACAGCCCAAGCTAAATTGTCACAAAAGTACAGTAGTACTCTTGAGTAGGAAAGAGTGATTTCACAGCACTCGCAGATGAAAGACAGCATGCCCCATAACACAATATAAAAATAACCCATATCTCCTACTTTACAAAGAGACTCAATGAGGATTTATAAATAAGCAGGAGAAAGCGTCAGATGTGACAGAGAGAGAAGATGACGACTTAATAACACATTAAACTGATGTGGACAGTTAAGAATCAGTGAGCATGTTCACACAGCAAGAAGATAAATAAGCAAATGAAATATATAAGCCCTTCTGTGGCACCTGACATGTAGAGGTCAACAGGGAAAGTTCTTCTATATACACTGATGAGATTATAGAAGAGGTCTTCTATGCTTCATAATACCCCAAGAACCTTCAAGACATCTGTAGAACATGCTTTGAGGATATAATTTTAATATTCTGCCTTCTGCTTCCCTTCACTAATATTGCCTCCCTTCACAGTGGACACAGATTGACTTCAAGCAGCTGTTCAATCCACAGCAATCCAATTCTCTTCATTTTAACAGGATAAGGAGGCCACAATAAGTGCATTAATTTGAAGACCCTAGAGGAATAGTTTCTTGCTTAAGCAGTACTGGCACTGACAAACACAATCAATACAAAATTAAATATGTACAACCTCCTCCCACCAGACCATGTTTGTATTTCCAGGTTAGTCACCCAGGGTCTTTCAATATTTATCTTCCAACATTTTGTCAGCCAAGTGGCAGAACGCAACAATCAACGTAAAATAATTTCTGTTGTATTTTATAGTCTATATGAAGCCACTGATAAAGGTAAGGGTGATTTCACAACTAGTTCAGAGCAATCCATTTGATGAGCCACTGAAGCTAAGATCAAGTGTAACTGGATCACTCAGTACTTGGACAAGGGCCTTGAAAACAGCTATTTGCATTCCTCTGTCTAGCAACTTTTTCTGTTGAATAAATTTTATTTTTCATTCAGACTACAAAGAATTCCATGTTCCAAGGAAACTGAAAGTATTGAGATAATTCATCCAATTTTCCATGAGAAAGTGTACACATATAATGTATGTTTCAAAGTCAGAAAGGGACATGCTGTAATTTTTTATTCATTGAATGACTGAAATAAAACAATTTCATACTGGATTCTTTTGGGGGGAGGATGGGACAAAAAATGAATAAAAAAGAATCCTGTAGCTTTTCTTAATGCCAGCTAATTTCTGTGGTAACTTTTGCAATGACTCTTGTCATCGCAAGAGTCATTACAATTGTCTGAAGGCAATATCAGATTGTGTGGGTCTGGCATTTTCTTATTTCTTCCAGCCACTTAAACAAATTAGCCATAAATAAGCCCTTAATAAGGGCAAGGTATGTTTCTAACCCAAAACACTGCTAAGAGGAGATATGAAGTTACCACAGAGATGGTTTAGACCACACTCATTTTTGTATCTAGTCCTCTGTACCAGCTCTTTCTGCTTCCAGAGGGATTTCCAGACCTGCCAGATAGACAGCCACACTGGTTCCACTCAATCAAAACTATCAAAGCTAATGTTGGACTCTAAGGTAAGATCCAAGAATTTTATTGCTCCAGCACAGTGTCCCCGCGGTCTTTGAGGGACTTCAGGAGCCACCTTGCATCTCTTTTTACATAAACTTTTCAAAGACCTAAATAAAGAAAGGCTTTTTGCATTTTGTATGTCAGACAGATGGATGGGAGGAGTGTCACTTGGAATGTCAAATGGTGTGAATGAGGCATTTGGGGATGGATTTAAAAGATCATATAGTGAGCATGGTGTACTGACAAAAATCACTGGAACTAGGCTATCTGGTTACACATTAACAGAGCAGCCAATTATTTAAGATCTTATTCTGGTTTTGGTTCTAGGTTTGTCTCTGCAGCCTTTCACCAGACACTGTTCCTACTAAAAGTCGTATCTATACCATGGTTGAAAAATGCATTGGTGAATTGTTAAGACTAATTTGAAGAAGAACTGACAAAGTTTTAATGAAGAGACAGGGGACCAGAGAGTGAACAATCAGTGGATGGGAAGGAGTAAATCTGCATTTAACTCTCAGCCAAGATAGCTTTACAGCTAAGAATTAATACAAATTCTCCAATTATTTTCTTTTCTGAATGTGTCTGCCTGAGGAGGAGAGGAAACAGACTTATAAAACAAGAGACAAATTGAAGAATGTTGTCATTCTGCATTGTTAGCAAGGGGCCTGAGACAAAAGTTACTTTTCATTCTTTTTCTTAAATTCAAACTAACAACCAGGGGATGAAGACAACTCAAAATGCATATTCAGTAAATTGCCATGGGTAAGAGTTATACTTGTGACTTTATTGTGACATCTTATTTAGTTGCCTCATTTTGTTTATTGTCTACACTACCATAATGCAGCACTACCTTTTATTAAGATCTCTTACAAGCCTGCCTTGACCAAAAACCTTCCTGCGTATTTCATGCTTGTATATTGCTATTGGCTGTTTCTCTCCAAACTCTTCTATTTCCTGATCATTAGCATAAGAATATCCCAAATACACACAACTACAAGCATATTTTTCCCTGCTGTTTTTGACAACAAATTCACAGACTAAGTAGTTCTTCCCCAAAACTGGGATTTCTGAAAAGACATTTTAATTATATCAGAAAACTCTTTAAGCCGGTAACATTAGATCTATATGAAGACTTTACATCACTGACATCTGCTCCAGACATGCTGCTGCACCATCACTGTTAGTGAAGCACAAATCAAGTTCAAAAAATCACTAGATTTGCCAGACTTAGGGTTTTTTTAAGCACTCAACCTGTGCATGACATTACACAAGCTGACTTACTTCTCCTATTTCCCTTCTACTTCCACATAGGATTAGAGGAGGGCCATGAAGATGATGAGAGGGCTGGAGCACCTCACTTCTGAGGACAGCCTGAAGGAGTTGGGGTTGTTCAGCCTGGAAAAGAGAAGGCTCAGGGGGGACCTTGATGACTTATCAATACCTGAAGGGGGCTACAGAAAGGCTGGGGTAGGACTTTTAAATAGGGTCCAGGATGTAAATTGGAAGAGGGGGATTCAGGCTGGAGATAAGAAATTCTTTACTGTGAGGGTGGTGAGACACTAGAACAGGTTGTGGATGCCCCCTCCCTGGAGGTGTTTAAGGCCAGGCTGGTTGAGGCACTGTGCAACCTGGTCTAGTGGGAGGTGTGCCTACCCATGGCAGGGGGGTTGGAACCAGATGATCGTTAAGGTCACAGTAAAGAACTTCTTCCTTATCTCCAGCCTTATCCTTTTCCAATCTTCCCCTCTTCCTGACCTGGCATCCTGGACCCTATTCAGAAGTCCTTCCCCAGCCCCCCTGGTGTCCCCCTCAGGTCCCCTCAAGCCTTCTCTTCTCCAGGCTGATTTATAGACATGAATGAGGTCACCACTCAGTCTCCTCTTCTGCAAGCTAAAGAGACCCAGCTCCCTCAGCCTTTCCTCATAAGAGAAATGTTCCAGTCCCTTCATCATCTCGGTGCCTCTGTGCTAGACTCTCTCCATCAGTTCCCTGTCCTTCTTCAACTGAGGGCCCCAGAACTGGACACAGTATTCCAGATGTGGTCTTGTGGGCACAGCAGAGGGGCAGGAGAACCTCTCTCCACTTACTGACTACTCCCTTCTAAGAAGGCCCCATTGGCCTTCTTGGTGTTTTGGAGTGTTAGAGTTGTATTTTCAGCCATGATCCAGTCCCTTTAGATGGAGATATGGCCGACCCACCAAGGCAGCTGTCCTGCTCCTCATGAAGGGACTAGAGAGCCCAGGAGCCAGCATCTAGCCCTGTGTCCTCAGCCCTGTCCCTTGAGGACTGCTGTCACACAGAAATGGGTGATTGTGGGGGCCTCTCCCTCCACTTGTGGGCTGGGGCTGGATTTTGGATACAAAGCAGAGCCTTCCCAGTTCACAGAATGTGGGTAGAAGCTCCCAGCATAAAATACACACAATATTAGTGTAGTGGAATGGGCATAAATCTCTCCTTGGAGATGCCTTTAATTTATAGACCATAATATTCCAACAAACCACAAAAGTCGGAGCTTAACTTTCATGAAGTACTCTAGGGAATGAGGAAGTTACTTGGCCTGAAATCTCTTTATTACTGTGGGAAGGGAAAATCATAGAATGTGTAGGGTCAGAAGAGACCTTCAAAGGCCATCTAGTCCAACCCCCTGCAGTGACAAGGACATCCTGGACTACATCATGTTGCAAAGACTCAGCAAGTTTGGCCTTGACTGTTTCTAGGGATGGAGCCTCCACCATATCTCTGGGCAAGCTGGGCCAGTGTCCCACCACCCTCATGGGGAAGAGCTTCTTCCTGATGTCTTATCTAACCCTGCTCTGCTCTAGTTTCAAACCCCTGTCCCTCATGCTGTGGCTCCATGCCCTGGCACACAGCCCCTCCCCAGCTTTCCTGTACCACTTCAGGTACTGGCGAAAGTATCTGCTTTGTTTCCTTTTTTAAAATTAAGTGCATTTTTCCCCTTTTGCTGTGAGTTCTCTTTATTTTCTCAGTGATTGCTTTCCTGTTGGCTCTTGCTTACTTGTAAGTGAACTGCTTCTGTCTGCATTGCAATTGCACTGTCTCTAGCTGTGAGAGAGGTCCAGCTTTGCAAGGAAAGTCCAAATCAGGCACCTCTGTGTTTGGGACAGGCAGCCTTTTAAGGCAGTGAGACAAAGCCAGTTTGTGTTTACTAATCTGAGTCCCAAATCAATGTTTTCCTCCACACTTGAATGAGGGGACCCTGAGAGACTATTCTGAAGTAGGAAAAACTCTAAACATGTTCTTTTTAGATAGCAACCTTAAAGTGTATTAAGCATCAATAGCATCTGTTTGCTTGCTACATGTAAGTTCCTTTTAATTATTCCAGTCTCTATTGATGTTCTTGTGAGAATGTGTGTGAAAATATCTCAGCAAACTTAGTCCTGGAAATCAGAGGGCTTACTGGGTATTTTTGCACTATAATATTTTGCTCCTGTTTCTGCAGCTAATCTTCCTTTCCATTTGTTTTTTCCTTTGTCCTATTTGCAATTATTCACTGTGTTGGATATCTTCTCTCCCTTTCTCTATGCTCATGATCTCCTATATTCTTTCAGAAGAAAGAAAACACCACATGATGCAACTGTCCAATAAGTTAACTTCCAGATAAATTATTTCATTCCTATCTGTGAATAAATCAACTCAACAGTTGCTGGGTTTTTTGACCTCTTTACAGGTGTTATCTCTGCCTTTCAGTAGTGAATGAGAAGGCTTATTGCTGAAGAAACAGTAGATAAAGCAACAATAATTAGCTTTCATGTTGCCAATGACTGTTCATTACTGTATCTGGAGAAAGATGAGAAGCAAGATTAAAAGGGTTTGTGGACAAGCATCTGCCTTAATATGGAAGCAAGCTTGGTCCAGCTATCTGGCATTTAGAGTAGCCTCCATTCTAAATTACTTGAATTAAATATCCCAGGCAAATGTGGCCACTTGTACAGAGCAGGGCTGATAAAAAAGGGAAATGTCTGAGGGAAACCATACGGAGAGGAAGAGAAGGCAAAAGAATTTAAGGAAGGTTAAACCTCACTAAAGAAAACCTGGTAAAATAAATAACCCATCTCCTCCTTTACCACACACACGTTTGCCAACCCCAGTGGAACATGACATATCAGAAAGGAATTCTTTCCAGAGGATATCTTCAGAGGATATGGACATATATCTTTTTTGCAACATTATACTGCTCTTTCTTTCTTAGTGTATGACTCTTGGGGATCCTTCTCTCATTAGGTCCCAGACAGGAAAAAAACCTACTTATTCATTGACTGAAGGACTGTGAAATCTGACTTTTTACAGTGATCAATTAGTCATCATCCACAAAGGCCATAAGCTCCAACAGGTACCACTTTTCACTTTCTCTCTGGTGAAAGCACAGTCATTATCAAGTGTTCTTAACACAGTAAAACATGGATTAAAGAAATTTTAAACCCCCACTTCAGCTCTTGAATGCACTCGCAAGTCCCTCTGAGTGGAATAACAAATTTGTTCCTCTGAATAGTTTGTACAGCTGTGAAGGTAAGAAAGAAAAGGTGAAGCTTAACACAGGACCAAACTTAATACTTACCTGTCTTAAGGGGAAGTATTTACCCTTCAGGGAAAATATTTGCCCTTCAGTAGATAAAGAATTCCATTTAATTAATATTTTCCTGAGTACAATGAATTTCCCTAACAGGCTCTGAATTTTCCTCCACATGTAATAATATGAAGTGGCAATAACAGGAGTAGAAATGGAGAAAGTTTTACACTCTAATTGTTACTCTTCTTTGGTGTCAGAGTATAACCTCCCTTTTGCTCCACAAATGGTATTTGGGGACTTGCTCCATAGTTTAATCAGTTCATACCTATTTTTCTCCCTATTCAGGACAAACAAACCACATGAAAAAGATGATTTTATGAAGTTTGATTGCTATTTTCTATTACTATGATCTTCTTTTATTTCTGACTCCTTTTCCCTTCTACTTTCCTCTAAGATAGTTAGAGAGCTTAATATTGAGGAAAAATATACACAGAATTTAGTGTTGGTAAACTGAAATGAGAACTTGCAACTGGAGAGGAAAAAAAACTACCTCTTTTGTTCTGTTGCTTCTTATAAGAGATATTCTACCTGCCTTGCTCTTGCTGTGCATACACCCTAGGACAAGGCTTAGGAGTTCCCCTAAGGAGACTTTTCATCACTAAACCTCCCACGAGGAAAGAAAAGGCAGAGCAGATACCAGCATTCAAAGGCAGGTGCAAAATATGGATACGAGACAACAAGGAAGGAAACTCCTTTTAGAGAACTGAGCTCCTCTTAGAAAAAGTTTTTGAGTGATTAGTTAAATGAGAAGCTGTTATAAAGCTATAATGATCAGTAAATAGCATGCAAACGGTTAATGAGTATCTGCTGTTATTCCAACTCTGAATACAGGAATAAAAAACTTTCTTTCTTTGGAAGACAGTTTGGAAGGTCTTCCCCATGAGGGTGGTGAGACACTGACATGGCTTGCCCAGGGAGGTAGTGGAGGCCCCACCCCTGGAGACATTCAAGGGTAGGCGTGCTGAAGCTGTGAGCAACCTGATCTAGTGCAGGAAGTCCCTGCTCACTGCAGAGGGGTTGGATTGATGACCTTTGAAGTGCCCTTCCAACCCAACATATTCTTATGATTCTATGATCTAGGAGCATGATGATTCAAAATCAATAGATGGTTCAATATGATAAATGGCAAGGTAAATGGTGAGGTAGCAAAACCAGGCTGAGATGTCACAATGGTTCATCAAAAAGTTGTGAACTCTGAATTGAATGTGGTGGTACAAAGAAATATATTCATTTGAGTTACCCCAAATACACTGTCACAGCAAATTCAGAGCATGAAGTTAAGTCCAAGAGACAGATGAAATGTACTCAATGTAAGACTGATTCTATTATTCTCCTTATGGGCTTGGTTGGTTTTTTTGTACTTTCCTCACATCTTTAATCTGGTTTATTTTTTTTTCTGAGATAGGTTATTTTAGACTGAGATGAGCCACTGGGCCACTTGGGAATTGTAATGCTTAACTCTCTTTTCTTGGGACAAGCTGGTGCAGCTTTTCTTTCCTCTTTTAGCTCTTCATTTCTTTGCATCTCTTTAATTATGATTCCTTTTGTCTATTGATTTGCATTCTTTCTACACTTTATGCTTATTGATTTTTTGAAGATAACAATTAAAGACCTGTACTCATTTCTATGTACGGCCAAGTCATTTGTGATTTCTCCACAGAACATTTCCCCAGGTAATAAGAACTGACAGTTCACAGACCTTTGATCATGTGAAAACACCAAAGTACTATCTTGCAGAGTCATTAAAGCACCTTAAAATCTTTTATTATATCACTGCCTTGCTTTGTTCTCAATAAGCAATGAATTAAGCCCTCATATCTTACCTAAAGTCTGTAACTCAGCCACCATCAACTCTCCAGCACCTTGTGGAACTGCCAGAGGTGTGTCTTAAGCTTTTTCACTAGGACAGAGATCCCAATTTTGTTAGTGGCAAGGAAATACATTGCTCCCTTTCAAATCTGCTGTGTGACACCATCCCTTTGGAATCTGTCAGATGAATCAGGTTTTCTCAGAAAATCTTTAAAGACATGAAGAAACCTGCTGATACATAGGGTTGTTTCTGTGCAACTAGGGGTCTGTAGTTGGAAGGAGACACAGGTAACAGTGCAAGTCTCATGCTGCACTGCTCTGTCCCTTTACAAGAAAAGCTTCATTTCTGGGACACAGCAGAGCACAGAATGACAGGGGGGTACGAGATGGCTCCTGGCTGCCAGCATGCAAGAAAGGCAAAGGAATAATGACCCTATAGCTGTGCCTTGCATCATCCTAGGGACACATTTTACTCCAGTAAAAGTTTGCGGGATGTAGCTGGGACATAGTTGCTCACTGTGATAAAGCACTTTAAGTTTCAATCTTGCTCCTGGATGAGTTCCTGTGTGACCTCATCTGGATGTTCCTGATCTGGCAGAAGGACTGGACTAGATGATCTCTTGAGGTCCCTTCCAGTCCCTGATATTCTGTGATTCTGTAATATTCAATGATCTACTAGGCCTTTCCATCAAATGAAACACATACCAGGGTTCTCCTTGCTACTTTTAGCTACTTGCACATCTGTGAGTATGAACCTAATCTTATGCCTGGCAGTAGACAGTCACTATTTACCAGCACATTTACTTCTGAGAACTCCTATTTTGCCTCCAAGAAAAGATCAGGGTCATTACCACCCTGTAGTATGTGAGCACATGCTGATTTTCTTAATTTGTGTTGGTATTTTTCAGATTGCACCCATTGTAAATATAATTTCTTCGTTGAAGGAGAAAGAAACAGGGCTCTGGGAGGTTAATGAACTTGTTTGTTCACACTCTCCTAATTGATTGTGTGCCAGAACACGAGTTCTGATTGTGGTTCTGACATGAGCATACAATGTAAGAGCATCTTTGCCTGAAGTTCATTTTCTCAGGCAGACAATGAACTATGGGTCTCTTCAACTGAGGTTAATTGGTGTCTTGATACCTTTCCTTAAATTAAAGAAATGCCCTGAGGAAACTGATGCTCTAAATGTGTCTCAAGAAATTTACATCCAATTTAAGGTGGCACCAAGGAAGGAAAAGAAAAGTAATGGGGTGGTGGCCACAAGCTGAATGCATCAGAGATACACAGCAGTGTGGGGGAAACGTGTGCTTTCCAGGGAAAAGCAAAACTACAACAGTTCTTGGGAGTTTCTAACTCCTCAAAGGTTTGAGGAAATCCACATTTAAACCCAATAGGCCTAGGACACTTTCTGGTTCTGCAGACTGAGTTGCTCTGTAATGAAAAAATATTGATTTTACAGCTAGAAAATTCTGCTCATTTCTGTCTGAGATAACAGAGGGCAGATACCATAATAATTTGTGCAATACACAATAAAAGGAGCATACTTGCCTGAATCCACAAATGGTGGCTCATACAGAAAAGGGCTTTTTCCAAATGGATAGCTGTTGTTTCAGGGTTGTTTCAGGTCTAATTCATCCTTTTGCTCTGGGATGAAGGAGAAACTGTAAACTTTTACCCTTTCTTCCATGCTCTGTGGACTACCTATGAAATGTATGTAATATAGAATCATAGAATCATAAATAGTTTGGGTTGGAATGGACCTTAAAGATCATCGAGTTCCAACCCCCCTGCCATAGGCAGGGACACCTCCCACTAGAACAAGCTGCTCAGTGCCATGTCCAGCCTGGTCTTGAACACTTCCAGAGATTGAGAGGGCATCCACAACCTCTCTGGGCAACCTGTTCCAGTGTTTCTCCACCCTCACTGTAAAGAATTTCTTTCTTATGTCGAGTCTAAATCTACCCCCTTCTAATTTAAATATGTTGTTTCTAGTCCTCCCATCAGATATCATATTAAAAAGTCCTTCCCCTGCCTTTCTGTAGGACCCCCTCAGGTACTGATAAGTTACTATAAGGTCCCCCCTGAGCCTTCTCTTCTCCAGGCTGAACAACCCCAACTCCTTCAGCCTGTCTTCATAGGGCAGTTGCTCCAGCCCTTTGACTGTCTTTGTGGCCCTCCTCTGGACCCGCTCCAATAGCTCAATGTCCTTCTTGTGTTGAGGGGCTCCAGAACTGGACACAATACTCCAGGTGGGGTCTCACCAGTGCCGAGTAGAGGGGCAATGTATCTACATGTACTGCCCTGAAAAGGGAATGCCAGGATGCTGTAGGACCCACTGTGATTCCTGAGAGGCATGTCTGAGAGGCACATTGCACCCTTTCCCCCTGGGGATGATGGAGGATGATGCCTGTGCAATCCCATAAATGAGTTTTCTTTCTTCCCTGTGGGAAATTTCCAGTTGTAGGTGTTACCTTAGATCAGTGACTGCAGAGCCAAAATCATGTAAGCAAATCCTGAGTAGCCATTGTAAGTAGGGCTGGTGTAATCTCTGCTCGCTTGCTCTCCACACGTACGTTGTCATCTTGAAAACATGCAAGATGAGGAAGTAGTCATCTCTGATTTTAGGACATAAAGCCTGCAGGTGTAGAATGCTAGAATGGTTTGGATTGGAAGAGACCTTAAAGATCGTCTAATTCCAACCCCCCTGCGGTGGGCAGGGACACCCCCCTCTAGATCAGGTTTCTCAGTGCCTCATCCTGCCGGGCCTTAAACACATCCAGGAAGAGAGGGGGCATCCATAACCTCTCTAGGCAACCTGTTCTAATGTCTCACCACCCTCACAGTGAAGAACTTCTTTCTTTTCTCCATCCTAAATTTCCTCTCTTCCAATTTGCATCCATTCCTCCTAGTCCTGCCAACCTGGACCCTATTCAAAAGGCCTACCTCAGCCTTTCTGTAGCCCCCCTTCATGTATTTATAGGTCACCATGAGGTCCTCTTGAGCCTTCTCTTCTCCAGGCTGAAAAACCCAAACTCCTTCAGCCTGTCAGTTTAGTTACCGAGAAAAATTTTTACACCCAAAGGGTTGCCATGCTCCCCATGGAAGGGGTTGAGGCACCATTCCTGCAGATACTTAAGAGGTAAGGAGACACAGAGCTTTGAAATACGGTTTATAGATGGTTCTTGTCAGAGTTGGGTTGATGGCTAGATTCAATCATCTGAAAGGGCCTTTGCAGCCTGGAATATGGTTCTATGACATGGCTTTCCATTGCTTTTGAAATGGCTTCTTTCTTCTCTCAAACTTCCTGGGGACATAACACAAATAAACCAAATCTTTCTCTTACCCAAACAGACACAGATGATTTTTCAGTTTGCTGTCTTGGGATGGTGGTAGTTAATATTGAGTTAATAATGATTTCACAAGCATTCTTCTCAAAAAAGAATGTTTCTTCCCAGTTGTAAAGCTCATGTGTAGGAAGACTTCCTACATTAAAGTCACAGTGCCTCTCTCAATATTATAAGGCAAGTCATGGGTCTGGTAAGTCAGTGGTTGTAGTTGGAGCTGCACCATACTGGAACACCTGGGACAAACTAGGTTAAATCCACTCTTTTTTTCCCCAATGTTTGGATATGACAAATCACATGCCAGACATGTTTCAGAGCCAAACTGACACACTGCTAAAAAATAAAACTAATCAACCCACAAAAACAAACAGAAGGGAAGATTTGGATTTGTAATGGGAGATGCATCAAGTGGACCACAGATGGCTGCACCCACTTCTGGCACTGGGCTAGCAGAGTAGCTAGTTACTCAATGCAATTAAAGATCTTCAGTCAAAGATATGAATTCCAGCACCACCATTAAGGAACATCCTTAAGGCATCTCATCAGATCTGATGTCTTCTGTGTATTTTTGGAAAATAAATACTGAATCAGGTGAGAGGTGAAGCCTTTAAATAACTCTACAAATTTGAACTGTCAAAGAAGCTTTTTTTAAAACATCCTTGAGAAAAGAAACAACATCCTTTGAAGTGGAGGCAGGTTGGATTTCAGAATGAACCAGATTCACTAAAGACTCAGACACCTGCTTAATTAGTGGATGAATACTAAATCTGTAAACTTAAAAGGCTTTTATGAGGCAGCACTTCACAGAACATGCATTCCTCTAGCTTCAGCAGAGAAGAGCTTTTGGCTATTATCTTTGGAGCTGAGTCAAAAATGAGTATATTAGTAAAAAAGCACACTTAATAGATGGTGAGATGAGCTGCATGCAGTTCCCAGGCCTCCAGTAGGAAGCATTTTGAAACAATTGAAGAAAGCTGGAATCATGGACGCTTTAGGAGGCAATGCTCATCATGCAATTAGAAAACAAGGTAAGAACAAATGAGGTAGGTAGATAGCAGGTACCTGCTCATTTATATACACTAAAGGAACATTTAGTTCAAAATACTATTGTGGTTCAGTGGTCTGTCTTAATAGTTTCCATTCAACCCACTCAGGAATGCTACAAAAGGAACTCCTAAATACTAACAAAAACAGGAAATAAAAGATAGAAAACAGCTTATGTCTTTCCCACCTCCTCTCAAGCATGAAGAAAGCAGCTGTTTTGACAGAGAAGTGAAGGAAAGTTCCCAAAAATTAACACATGCTGGTAAGAGCAAAGGGCTTGCTTTGTCACTTCAAGAAACAGCAGAGACACTAGCACAGCAATCAGCACTGGACAGAAAAAATAAAGCATTAGGGTTTTTTCCCCTCAGAAGAGAACCTGAACAGTGATGGAAATGCTCAGCTAACAGTGGGGAATCTCCTTTGCCTGGTACCCTGGCCTATATGATGACAGAAAAGTGATGCCAATCTAACCAAAACCAAGTGCAAGACTTTTCATATGGCCCACAGTTATTGCAAGACCTCTGGCAATGCAGAATTCAGAGCTGATTGTTTATGGAAGAATGGAAGTTTGATAAAAAGAGTCCCACCTGTCATGTGGAGGTACCCATAGACTGCTGCAGGCATGGTGTCTCTCCAATAAAAATAAGAGCTCCCAGAAGAGCAGGCAGGTTCCTTTATATCCCACTGCATTTATTGCAAGAAAAAAAGAGAGGAGCAAGAAAGTAATCATATGCTGAAGAAACAGATCTTTCTTTGCCACACTACAGCCAGAAGACTAAGAGTACCTCAGCAGTTCTCAAGGGCTGCAGCCTTTATTCAAAGCATCATCTAAACAGATTAAAATATTCTTATTTAAGATTTTATCAGCTTTGTAACTTAAAAAGATGATAAAAAATATTCAGAAAAAAAATTACAAAAATTCTAACAGTCATCAGCAATTTCCTGCTGTGGATTATTTAGTTTTATTCCCATTCATAGTAAATTGTCTTTTACAAAACACACCATTTACTTCATCTTTTCAAAGTAGCCTTGTTCTTCTTTAAAGACGCTGTTTTCAGATTGCTTTTTAAAATTGCCTTTACCGTATCCAATGCTGAAAAACTAATTGAAGAAAACTGACAAGTATATTCAATAAAATTATAATCAGATACACTGCAAACATAGAAATAATTATTAAATCTTGAATACAGCTCAGGGCGAAACCAATCCATTTTGGAACTTAAAAAGCCCATGATGCATCTAAAGTAAAATACAAATGTAAGAGGTCTATTCATTCCTGTAAGATAAAATGTAGAAAGACAGACTAAGAGGCCACAAGCTAATTATTAAAAAAAGCTAAACGATAAAGGGCATATTTTACTAGTATTTTTACCCCAGTGTTCTGTAAACATCCATACTGTGTCAGCTCTGCTATCAAAGTACAGTCAGTGGTTGTGTGATGCTAGGTTGAGTGCACTAGTTTCCATATGTATTCTAACACTACCCCATATAATAAGTGGGATACAATAAATACTTTGTTTATTGCTGCTCCATCACCCTGCTCCCATGTGCAACTGCAGTATATTGTGAGCAGGTTTCAACTGTGGTTTATCCCTATATGCAAAAGCTCAAATATATTTCTCACTTCTCAAATGTCTTACTGCTTCCTTCATCACTTTGGTGACTGGTCTGCGACTTTTGACTAGAAATGATTTGTCATCTTTGAGACATAAACTCTAGTTTTTCTCAAGCTCCCACAGGTAGACAAGGTTGTGTGACCTCTCTGATGGCAAGTGAAGACTTGGATGCTGTTATTACTACATGCAACGAGACCAACCCCTGCTCAGGGGAAGTTACATCCCTGTGAGATCAAACATCTTGGTTTGGTTTCCTTCCAAACTGGATGTTTAGCATTATTTTTATTTTATATATCCATCTTTCTATTTCTCCTTAGGAACTGATTTCATTTCTTCACCACAGAAGAACATCAGGCTACAGTGACTCAAATCTGTCACCCCCTGATCTGAAACTCCCCAGTAATTTTATCTGAATTCAAATGCAAGGACACAAAGGTTTCAGCTGAAGCAGTGTATGGCTGCCTGATTTCTCTGCTGCTTAAGCTTCTCTGAAAACATCAAAGCCACAATCAGTTCTCTCCACTGAGTTTCAATTAGCTTCTGAGGCCAGCTTAAGACCTGCATCCTACATTTTAACATGAAACAGAAAAATCAAACTTAACCTCAAGGCCTGATTCGTATCAGCAAAACCTTCTTTGTGAAAGATTTTCTAGCCTAGGAGATGCTCAGAGTATAAATTTCTCCTTCTAGCCCCAAATCATACCAGGAGTGCCCCTAGAAAAGGGGGAAATGCCAGAAGATTATGGCAATCTGTGTGTAACAGATTTTCTTTGCAGCTATGAAGACACAGTCTGACCTGATCAGTGGCCCAGGCAATGGGGGAGCTCTCAGGCAATTTTTGTAATCACTGCAGTTACCTTTCATTTTCCACACCTATGAAAAGATGGGAAGAAATCAATGAAAAGATGGGAACGAATAATAGATGTAAATTGGAAGAGGGGAAATTCAGGCTAGATATAAGAAAGAAATTCTTTACTGTGAGGATGGTGAGACATGGTTGCCCAGAGAGGTTGTGGATGCCCCCTCAATCCCTGGAGGTGTTTAAGGCCAGGCTGGATGAGGCACTGAACTAAATAATCTTTAAGGTCCCTTCCAATCCAAAACATTATATGAGTCTATGTTCTTGGGCTAGATAATATGGCTGACATAAAGAAAATTGTGAAACTGAAATCAAAAGATCTAACCTGATTTGTAGGAGCTGAGGGTCTGCTGCAACATCACACTCCCACAAAAAAGCCTCAAACCCTTTTATGATTTCCCAATTTCATATGCATGAAGACTGTAAATATTTGATATTGGCATTCCTGTTAGAAAGATTTCTTTCAGAGCTACTTTTCAAAAAGATCAAAATCTCTTCCTCAGTATACCATGTGTTTAAATAGAAAATCACTATTTATTCAGAAGATCACATAGGAAATTGAAGCCATCTGGGTGATTTCTGTATCTTCATTTCATGTCATAATCAAGGTTGGAAGGGACCTTTCAGATCATCAAGTCCAACCATCAGCCCAACTCCGGCAAGCCTTATACCTGGACAGGGACTTGAACCCCTGACCCTCAGATTAGGAGTGTGATGCTCTCCCAACTGAGCTATACATAATTTCATAATCATTTAGGTTGGAAGGGATCTTTCAGATCAGCAAGTCATCAGCCCAACTCTAACAAGCTTCATACCTGGACAGGCATTTGAACCCTTGACCCTCAGATTAGGAGTTTGATGTTCTCCCAGCTGAGCTACACACCCAGGTCAGTCCTTGACACTTCAGCCTAGTGATGCTTTTTATAGTCTTTGATTAGTAAAACTAGTCCTAACTCTACAAACGCATACAGAAATGTGAATGTTACACCAGGATCTATATTCTTGATGTCTTCTTGCTTTCCTTTCCCATTACTGGATAAACCAGAACAAAAATCTGTAATATAGAACTTAAGCATGGGAAAATTTGACTGTTTCCATTTTAACTTAACCAAAAATGTCAGTATTTGTTTGAAGTGTTAACAGCCCAAATGCTCAGCCCAGCTCATAAAGCCATGCTTTCATATTTTCCTGAAAAATGATTTTTTCCAACTGTGTATTTGCTGGAAGTTAAAAAAACTAGCAATGCATTTATTTTTCAAATGAAGTGCCCACAGCCTGTAGAATAATTCAAACAGGTGCTAATTAGGTGTACAGAAAGGCCACCAAGGATAATTTATATATCCCTCTGCAACATAAAAAAATGAATAAATGTTAATTGCTTATATTATGCAATGAATGATTTTTAGGATGACACTAAATTAGCTGCAAATATTATAATTACAAAGTACTAGGTAATTTACTAAAGATTAATTGAAATGATTAACTGCAAACTGCATGATTTTGCAAGGTTGTGTTAATCCTTTCTGCAGAGAAATGAACAAAAAAATCCTCTCATGGTTGTTCCTGGCTATTTAATGAAGTATTTTATGCACCTCATGAGGGCATCAGTGGCCTCACTTCTATGTGTCATTCTCCCAAAAGCATCTTACATGATTTTCATGAGGGAAAACGACTGTAGTGCTGATAATATGCAAGAAAATTGCTCCAAAATATGTATCCAGCAGCCTCTTCTGAAAGCTGCAGCAGCTCTGGATTTTTACTGAATAAAAGACGTGGCAGCTACGCATGCAGGAGAAAAGTTCCTTATAACCAGTGAAAGGAGCCCAAATTTAAGCAAGATACCTGGAAATATCACTACACTGCAAGAATCTTCAGGCACTTCCCTGAACTCACAGCATCAGCCTCATTCATGCCAGCTTCGTGTTGGGCACCAAGGGAAGGAGGATGGTGACGATACTAGAGAAAGGAAATAAAAAATTGCCCTAGTTCAGGAGAGTTTTCTCACCAAGGAGCATTTTCCATTTTAAATGCAGGATATAGGCTGAAGGAATTGGGGTTGTTCAGCCTGGAGAAGGATCAGAGGCGGACCTCACAGTAGCTTCTCAGTACCTGAAGGGAGGCTGCAGAAAGGCTGAGGGAGGACTTCTTAATAGGATATGGGATTGCAGGACTAGGAGTAATGGATGTAAAATGGAAGAGGGGAGATTTAGGCTGGAGATAAGAAAGAAATTCTTTGCAGAGAGGGTGGTAAGGCACTGGAACAGGTTGCCCAGAGAAACTGTGGATGCCCCTTCTCTTCCTGGAGGTGTCTAGTGGGGAGGTGTCCCTGCCCAGGGCATGGGGGCTGGAACTAGATGATCTTTAAGGACCCTTCCAATCCATACCATTCTATGATTCTATAACCTGGGAGGGGACTAGAGACCATCAAACCCCTTGAACCTCTTATATCAACCTACTGTAACCTGGAGCCCAAATAGTAGTGGACCTCTAAAAACAGACTGTATGCCAAAACCAATTTTGGCTTGTTCGGCAAGAAGCCTGCATAGCTATCAAGAGAAAATTATGGATAGATTTTAGTCACAATTGTGTGACAGCACTTTCTTTCTAATGCTGGCATTCACAAATGCTGCTGCAGCAAAATATTTTTAAAATATCATGGTAAAACAATAAACAAAAGGCAAAGAGCAGTGGCTAAATACAATTAATAACTGTTAGGCAAAGCTACAACAATGCCCTTAGACTAGTGGCTTATATTACTCTGAGATTACATAATCAAGTTCCAAAGTATTTTGAATTCAGACCTTTTTAGTTACATTGTAACTACAGTGTCCTAGATAATAAAGTAGACTTTGAAAAACAGGTACCTTATTCACCTGAAGTACTTTCTTAACCTGACACAGCCAGCTGTTTTGCCTTTGCTGACAGAGAGCTGTTGCTGGATGAAGAATATCCTTTTCTTAAATACATAAATGCAACAGATCCTGAGGAAAAGAATGCCATAAACCATTAGTAAAAATGTACTGCATTGTCTTTTAAAGCTGCACCATTTCTGCTGCACTTGAAGAACATATACCATGCTGGTTTGACCAGTACTCTCCTTACAGCCTAAAAGTATATTGATATGAAATATATTAACAGCTGCAGTCTGCTCCTTCATTCTGTAATAGCTTGTCTATTAAAATACTGGTTGAATCCAGTGAAATTACTTGAATCTATCTCACCCCAAAGTTTTAACTTGAATGTTCTAGTCTTGTTCCAGAAACTATGAAAGGGTTGTCTTATGAACGCGAGATCATGAAGATGATCAGAGGGCTGGAGCACCTCCCTTATGAGGACAGACTGAAGGAGTTGGGGTTTTTCAGCCTGGAGAAGGCTCAGGGGGGACCTCATGGTAGCTTCTCAATAACTGAAGGTGGCTAAAGAAAGGCTGGGGTAGGATTTTGAATAGGGTCCAGGATGGCAGGATTTGGCGGAGATAAGAAAGAAATTCCTTACAGAGAGGGTGGTGAGACACTGGAACAGGCTGCCCAGAGAGCCTGTGGATGCCCCCTTTCTGGAGGTGCTTAAGGCCAGGCTGGGCAAGGCAAGTCTAGTGGGAGGTGTCCCTGCCCATGGCACGGAGGTTGGAACTAGATGATCTTTAAAGTTCCTTCCAACTCAGACCATTCTATGATACAAGTATTTGCCACCCAAAACCAAAATTAAAACACAAGATTTTTCAGAGGTTTCTGTTGAGCGAGACTGAAACATTTAGCAACAAGAAAAAACCACCCATGTGAAGATTCAGCTACAGCTGAATGCAAGGCTAGCAGGATCACTGCTCTCAGCTAAAAGGACAAAACCTTTTGCAGAAAAGGCCTTAAAAGGACTGCTAAGTGATACTCAAGCTCTGTCTCTGCAGGTGAGAAGAAATGAAAACCAGAAGCTGATCTTTCCATTACCCCTGAAACTTCAGCTCTATCTACAGGAATTCTGAAGGATTCAGTGTGCCAACACGTGTACATTTGCCTGAATTTGGTTGAGCATTTCACACATGAGAACACTAAATTAGGGCTCAGGCAACAGATAGGAACTTCTTGAGTGAAGCCACAGTGACTGGTATTACCTGAGGAGCTGGTGGTGCTGAACTTCTCTCCAAGGGCAGTAAAAATGAATACAAGAAGCAGCATTTTTAATTATGGTTCAATAGCCTGGTGCAGCTACCAAAGCCTGGAAAACATGGGAGAGCTATTTCGGTACTTCTAGCAAAAATGAATGCTACTGATGTGACTAGAAATGTGACTCAGTGATATTCATATCTCTGCCATTTCAAAAAATAAGAATTCAATTATAAAAAAAAAAACTCATGAAAGTAAAGCCTCTCTCCTGCTTTACCTCTTTGTTTCAACATTCAAATTCAACTCTCTTTTAGAAAATGTAGCTGCCACCACTTTAGAGACACCTCCTTTTGCAGTTGAGTGTGTCAGTGGTTTTGATTACGCTTTTAATGCTTGTACATATGATCTAAAAGCT
Source organism: Turnix velox (assembly GCA_013400935.1). NCBI lineage: Eukaryota > Metazoa > Chordata > Aves > Charadriiformes > Turnicidae > Turnix > Turnix velox. The sequence goes on from VZTY01015915.1 coordinate 62,742, forward strand.
CTAATTAAAAGCACAACTCCAGCTCCACCTCTGCAAAATTAGACAAATTCAGTAATACTTTCTGAGAACTTACTAACCAGTTTTTGTTCACTTATTTGAGCATTCTGTATTATTGACACTTTGATAAAGACATCCAGGAGGAACACTGGAACACTGCTCCTCATTTGAACCAGACTGTCTTTTGTGCTCAGACTACTGACTAAATGCCTGAAGCTGATACAGAAGATACAGGGTTCTACTTTTGAGCTGCTCATTAGCTGAGTGACTTTAAGTATCAAAGAGATGTTCTACAAAATGACAAAAGCAAAGTGTTTTACATTAGTTCTTATAAAACTGTACATAATAATAGTCTACAACATGAAAATGGCCATTAAACTGTTGTAATAGTTACCAAAAGTAGTAAATATAACAATTCTAACATTTCATATATTCACCATATTAACCACTGTATTCACTCAGCTGTGTTTGTGTATATATATATATATATTCAATGGCACTGTAAACAGTTGCTGAAAAATGCATGTTAACTCTTAACCCATTAGAAGTTATTATAGTACTTTTTATCCAAAAAAGTTAAAATGCATTAAAAAAAGAAATAGCTCTGTAAAATAATGCACATTTTCACATTTTCTATGGCAGCAATCATGGTAAGTGGTCTAGGTCGCAGATTGCTTTACATTGATACCTGCCATGATACAAAATACATTAAATGTCATTAAATAATATACAGTTCATGAAACAGTTGATTTCAGAGATCCACTATGCATGAAATCTAGTTACTACCTAATGGGAGCTCCCAGTAATTTATAGCTCCGGGACCTCTATGTAAAAATTTAAATTGGTTTCTCTTTAGTATGACATAAGCAAAACCTGAACTGAATCATCTTCTCTCCTCTGTGAAGAGCTGCATTCAATTGGGCAATGCATTATGATGTATATTTATGTTTCCCATTGTTGGACATCCATCCAATAAGCCTTGAGAATATGCTTTAAGCATCCGACAATAGCATTTTGTGTTTGTGAGCCAAGGAATCCCACTATCTATATGCCTCAGGAAACAAGGTGTTCCTAGTTTTTTTCCATAGTTAAGGCAACTAGACCAATATATTAGCCACACCATATGATTTCATGTCACTTCCTACAGTCTCATCAGTAAAAGTGAGAAGTTTCAAACATGCTTTTATCTTCTTAGCCAAATGGGAGTTTCATCAAGCTGGTGGATAGTACTTCACTTGAAGGTGGTTTATAACTAGATACAGTTTGCTAGCTGTTCACTAGAAAAATATGTATTGGCTTGAATGTGAAGATCAACCATTCACACTATTTATCAGAGAAATTAAACAAAATCCCAACCAGTCAGGTTCCAGTGAATGAAACTGAGGAAAACAATAACACACATACATATGAAGTTTGTGTCTTTTAAATTATTTCTACCCCATGACTTCAGCTGTTCAGACCCTTGTCATCATTCCCTCTGGAACTTGGGTGGGCTTGGTCAAAGGCTTTCTCCAGAGATGCAAGTGATGCCACTTGGTATCTGCCAACTTCAGCATATTGTTTAATATTTATTCTAGTATCACATCAACTAGAGAGCTGCTTGAATTTGTCTTCCTGCTGGTTAAGGCTGTAGGTATAAATGACAAATGCTTGCTGCGAGGCAATGCAGCTACAGCTGCCAAGGGCACACAACTGCTACTGCTGCTAAAACAAGGAGGGAGGAGCTCAGGGTTGGACTGCTCCCATTTCCAGATAAGCCGTGTTTAGAGGATGACTTGACAGTGCTTGTGGTGGTTGTGGTGTCCATCTTTTTCACAGTTGGTTTTGGTTCACTTCTGTTTTCTGGATAGGTTTTCTTGTCCTTGAGGATATCTAAAACATGAAAGTAAATGCAAGATTAACCACACATCTTTCCAACAGTGGTTTTAAATTCCATCTCTTGTGGGAACACGTACATGGGTCTGACTATATAAGAGGAATTATGGGACACTTGTATTAAAGGTTTTGTTGGATCCATGGTGGGCACTGGGTTGACAGCACCCATTGTTTAGCTGAAAAAGTCTTCTCATTGTAGACTTTCCTCCTTGGCATGGAGAAGAGAAAGCTGCAGGGAGACCTCAGAGCAGCCTCTCAGTGCCTGCAGGGGCTACAGGAAAGCTGGGGAGGAACTATTTGCTGGGGAGGGAACAATAGGATGAGGGGCAATCATAGAGTGGTTTGTGTTGGAAAGGACCTTAAAAATAATTTAGTTCCAACCCCTCTGCCATGGGACACCTTGCACTAGAATGGCTAAAGCACAACTAGAGCAGGGCAGGGTTAGATGAGACATTAGGAAGAAGTTCTTTCCCATGGGGGTGGTGAGACACTGTCCCAGGTTGCCCAGAGAGGTGGTGGAGGCCCCATCCCTGGATGCATTCAAGACCAGGCTTGCTGAGACTCTGAGCAACCTGATCTAGTGCAGGATGTCCCTGCTCAATTCAGGGGTTGGACCAGATGGCCTTTGAAGGCCTATTCCAACCCAACAAGTTCTATGACTCTCTAACACAGCCTGAGCAGAGTAACAGGCACAGCAGTGGCTACTCTCAGATCCACAGTAAGTACTCACTTCCACTTACTTCCAGTAAGGTTTCTCACAGTAAGTACTTCCACTTTCACTTGGGCTGGGAAATGGCTCGTGTTTTAACACATAAGATTAGGATTAAGTGGCTTTGTAACATGGGTCAATGAAACACACTTCAAGTTGCTGAGCTGCCGCAGGAGAAAAATGGAGAATGTATTGACTTAGTGTTAACAGTCAGCATTCTGGTTTCTTTTTGCCATGTCATTTTGCTTAACTTTAAAGTGACATGTGGCCCTTGATACAGTGAGCCAACCTGGCAAGGAAGATTGCAGGCATGAGGGAATACACAGATGTCTCATATGCCTTGTTCTTCAACACAGACAAAATAGTTGCTGTGAAGAGAAAGTCTCAAGTTTTGTTTCATTGTTTTTATTAGCAAGTACAAAGAATTTTTGTATTTAAAAGTATGGAGCAATATTACTTGGGTTGTCTTTTCCTTCCATACACAACCCAGGACAATTCAGGGTACCATTTATGTAAAGGACTAGATTCATAAAGAAGTACTAGCAGTAGTCTTTTATTGCAAATGAGAAAATGACTAATAAGAGTCTCCAGTTTTCTGGATATTCCCAAGCTATTTAAAAGTATTATTGAGATCATCTTGCCCTTGATCCCTCTCATTGGCATTGTAGGGAAAAAAAGCCCCACACTATTTTATCTGATGATGAGATGATGATTTCACAGTCAATCCATAAAAGCATGCCCAAGTAAAAAACCAAATTCTTACCTGGGAAGAATCTAAAAATAAACAGTAATTGTTCAGGTCCAAGCTTAAAGGATTTGTGATAGTAATGAATGCAGTGCACATACACAAAAAAGCAGGAGATATGTAATGCAGAGTAAACAACAGTCCAATCTGAAAATAAAAACTCTGATTCACAGAAGCAAGTTCCTGGCAGCAACTGAAAGGTGGAAAGTATTCCAGAAATGTAAATGCAATCTGAGATCATTGTCTGCATGTCAGTGGTTCTGAACAACCATCAATAAACTCACTTGATCATAAAAATGAGCTATTGTATTGGGAAAGCACACATTGTTCTTTTGCCAGCATTAACTGTAAAAGAAAGGCAATGGATTTCTCCAATCCCAGAAGAACTTGTGATTCCTCCACCTGACTCAAGGGTGACTGCAGAGAAGGGACACTGGCTGGCAAGGATACAGTGGGACAAGAGCTGTCTGCCACTGCACCTGTGATTCATTATATGGTGAAACATGGATGTGGCTCCTCTTCAATCCCACCTTGCATTGGAGCTAACGGAAAGGAGGGAGAGAAGGAGCATGCTTTAAATGTTTGGAAAATATCAGCATTCTGAGGCCGCTTCAAGAAAAATGGACAACCTTCAGACTGTCATTAAAGTAAATTAAGAATAAATCATGGAAATAGTTGTGTTCTGACACTGCCTAGACTCCTTTCCATCACTGTCATCCTCCTCTTGGACTGCAGTAAAGGCACTATTTCTCTGCTGCCTCTTATATCTTCCCAGCCTGCTGACTTCAGCTCTCTGGGGCCAGCTGATTAAATTAAGACCTCACTCAGGTAAATCTATTCCCCTCTTTTAGTAGGCCATGTCCAGCATTGTAACTTGATTGGCCTCTATAAATCTGGCAGGCTGAAATGTATTAATTCATTTATTTTCTCAATATTGACTTAACCAAAAATCTAAGGTAAGATTTAATGCTATCAGAGAGGCTGTTGGTTTTTAAAAGCTTTCCTCCCAGTGACTGCTTAATGCACTACATAACAAGCACTAAATAATACATTAGAAAATCCTGCCCTTCTCCTTTCCATGGGAAGGACTACATCCTGGATTTTCTCTGACACTATAGCAGGTTATCTACCGATACTCTTCACAGCCAATTTTAATTTGGGGTTGGCCTGTGCAAAACAGTCATTTAAAATACTCCATTTTCTCTCATCCTAAAAATAAACAAAAAAAGCCTCACTCCTAATTTGGTTCATAGTCTTTTTCAAAGTTTAGTTTTGAAGGGAGAAATTTCAACAGCGTAAAGATTTTGTGGTTTATTCCAGTTTACTGCTGCTTACTCACACCAGGGTTTTGACTGAGACTCAGTGAAATGAGTTTTTCCTCTTAGGTCTTTTCCCTGAGTCAGAGATGATTATGTTCAGTCTACTACTGACATTCAAAAGGCAAAAAAACCCATTAAATATGCTAAAAAAAGTATCAGCATGAAGACTAGCACAGAAATGAAACTCCAGTCTCAACAAAGCAAACCCTAGATGTTCAATACCCCTGAATCAAGCCCCCAGAGTATGAATTCATAAAAACAACTAAGCAAACCCCCCAACTTTGGTTTGCTCAGATATTTACCTGCTGCATTTTAAAGGCTTTAATGGTTCCAAATTAAAAGCTTTCTCCATTATTCCTCATTAATGTCTATAAATACATAAAGGGTGAGTGTCAGGAGGATGAAGCCAGGCTCTTCTCAGTAACCGCCAATGACAGGACAAGGGGCAAGGGGTGCAAACTGGAACACAGAAGGTCCCACAGAAATATGAGAAAATACTTTTTTACAGTGAGGGTTGACAGCAAAATGGTACAGGCTGCCCAGAGAGGGTGTGGAGTCTCCTTCTCTGGAGACATTCAAACATCACCTGGACACGTTCTTGTGTGACCTGGACTAAGTGTTCCTGCTTTGGCAGGGGGATTGGACAAGATGATTTCTTGAGGTCCCTTTCAATCCCCAATATTCTGTGTGATTCTGTGATCACTAGTATTTTATTTCCTGTCATCAGTCCCTCTTCTCCTTCCCAGCAATGGAGTGGTTAAAATCTTTGAAGCCTTTGGCTAACCTCAGCCTAACCCATGTGATGCCTCTGGGACACTAGCATATGAATACTGGTCTACACTGTTTATCTCTGAATGGTGGTGGCAATACAACCTCTGGAGTAGCCACGGTTCCCAGAGCAAATATTCCAACCATGACAAAACAGACACTCAGTAAAGGCAGCTGACTGCCAAAGCAGCCTTGGTGAACAGCCTTGAAGGACTCTTTCTGAGGACAAGGTCTTTTTGGGTCAGAGAAGTCCCTCTGAGATGATGTGATTACCCAGAACAGCTCAGTCAGTCCAAGAGGATTGAGTCCAATTCCTCAGCTGAACCTTCATCCCTGTTAGCTGTTGCTAAATTCACCTCTTGACAGCATAAATAAAGCACATAATGAAAATTACCTGACCTCCACGTTTAGAGCATCTAGGATTCTCTTCACCTCAAAGATGTAATCGCAGATTGCTACTCAGTAATGTGCGTGTCACTGAACTTCTCATACTTAGATGGATCAATACCGTTCCTCAGAGAGATGAGTGGAGTCAAAGCTGTCACTATCATCTAATTTAGGAAGAGGAAAACTCCCATACAGTGAGGGCTGAGCACGCCTTTTGAACAACTTTTGAGTCATACATTGAATCAGAGTAGTTTGGGTTGGAAGGAACCTCGGCTATCTAGTACCTACTCATTGCAGGGGACATTGGACATCTCCAACTACATAATCTCCCACCTCTCTGAGGCAACCTATGCTAGTGCTTCATCACTCTCATTATTAAAAAAAAAAAAAAAGTAAAATCTTCCTTATATCTAGTCTAAATCTAGACTCTTCTTTTAAAACTCATTGGTGGAACAGGTTGCCCAGAGAGGTTGTGAGTGCTGTTTAAGGCCAGGCTGGATGAGGCACTGAGCAACCTGGTCTAGTGGGAGGTGTCCCTGCCTATGGCAGGGGTGTTGGAATTAGATGATCTTTAAGGTCCCTTCCAACCCAAACTATTCCATGATTCTATGATTCCATGATTCTAAAATCCTTGTTCCCATCTCTCCTGTAGGACTCCTGTCAGTACCAAAATGCTGCGACTGAGAGACGGGACGCTGCTTGATGCAAGCAAAATGTCGGTTTATTGTACCTACTGACATACTTTTATACCTTCCTATATGGAACATACCAGAATCTTGTGCCAATTGGTCAATACCTTACAAAAGGCATTTACTGATTGGTTAAAGCAAATACCAGCACTGCCTCCAAGGCAGTCAAAAGGTAAGCAGGGCATCCTTGGTCATGCAAAGGGCTCTGCAAACCAAGCACACTATTCCCTCAGGGCAGTGGCACCATCTTGCTCCTCCCAAGTCTCGCCACGGAGGAGTTCCAGCACGTCCGCCGCCATCAGTTGTGTAACACTAGAGGTTCTGCCTAGGTCAGCTATGTCGCATCCTTCACCAAAAGGCTGCAATAAAGTCTTCTGGGCCTTCTCCTCTCCAGGCTGAACAGCCCCAACTGTCACAGTCTGCCCTTGTACTAGAGGTGCTCTATCCCTCAGTTCATCCTCATTGCCCTCCTCTGGACCCTCTCCATCAGGTCCATTTCCATCTTCTTCTGAGGGCTCCAGAGCTGGATGCAGTAACTCTAGGTGGGGTGTCACCAGAACAGAGTACAGGGACAGAATCACCTCCTTCAACCTATTGGTTTTGATGCTGCCTGAGAAATGGTTGATCTGGAAACAGACATTGTTGGGTCACGTGCAGAATGTCAGACACAGCCAGTAATAACACAGAGCAAAACCAAAACGATGATTATTTTTTTATTTATTATCAGAGTATCTGATGATTCCATACCAACACCCTAGGTGTTAGTCATCCTATCCCTCACCTTTGTAGTTTTCTAGTGGTAGAGATTATCATAGGTGTAAATATTTACTGGTGTACTTGCATGCTATTGTTGGGAAATTAACAGCATTAGTAAGCTTTACCTAAATGTCTGTTGAGGTTTCCTATTGCCCTGCCAAAGGATGAACAAGTTCATCTACTTAACAGAATCTCCTTTACATTTTTGTCCTTCCCCTGACCTGACTTGAGCTCAGTCCATTCTCTGTGACTGCAGATGAAAAGTGTGACAGGGATCTTCCCTGCAAAGATCTGCATCAGGCAGACTGTGAGCTCCCAAGGCACAAAGCTTTGCCTATGATGGCAAAAATCAAAGTCTGTTTTAGATCCATCACTCTGCCCCCCATCTATTCCTCCCCCTGCCTAACCAACTGGGGGGCCAACAGCCTTTCTTCTCCCACCATGTCCCCTATGAAAATGCAACTCACCAGTGATGTCCTGCAGCAGAGACACCAGGAGGAGCATCCCTCAGACCCCACAGGGGGGCAAATGGTGGCTGCTGCTCTTCCCCAATGGTGTTGAATAGGAGAGTGGGTGGAGGGGGCTGATTTGGAACAGGTGGGGAGGGGAGGAGTCTCCAGTGGAGCCCAGGTGTGTGGGATTTGGGGGAAAATGGGCTGGTAAAGGGCTGGCAAAGGCAGGGGAAAAGAAGGGAATGTGGAATCTGCCTAGTGGCAAACTGGGGGGAAAAATGGAAGGACTTGAGTGTTCACCATGAGAGGGTGAGACACTGGAATGGTTTGCCCAGGGAGGTGGTGGAAGCCCCATTCCTGGAGACATCCAAGACCAGGCTGGATGAGACATCAAGCAACCTGATCTAGTGCAGGATGTCCCTACCCATGGCAGAGAGGTTGGAACTAGATGATCTTTAAGGTCCCTTCCAGCCCAAACCATTCTATGATTCTATGAATGCTCCTCACCTCCTGCCCAGATTGTGCTCAACACAGTCTCTGCTGAGCTGAAGGGTAGGTTCAGAGTCCCTAGACAGGCTGCTGCTCACTGAGGGGAAAAAAGCAAAAGAAAAAAGCAGGAAGGTAAGGGTGGTTGAACAGGCTGTTCTTACAGAATCATAGAATGGTTTGGGTTGGAAGGGAGCTTAAAGATCACCCAGTTCCAATCCTCTGCCATGGGCAGAGACACCTCCCACTAGACCAAGATGCTCAATGCCTCATCCAGCCTGGCCTTGAACACTTCCAGGGAGTGGGTATCCACAACCTCTCTGGGCAACCTGTGCCAGTGTCTTACTACTCTCATGGTGAAGAATTTCTAATGTCTGGTCTGAACCTGGCCTGCTCTAGTTTCAAACCATTGCCTGTCATCCTATCTCTCCATGCTCTAACATGCCCTCACGTTGGGGGAAGCTGCATTAGTTTTGGGGAAGCTTGTGTTTGAGCTGCCCAAGCACCTTCCAGATCTAGATCTTGTTGTCCTTCACCTCTCATGATTGAGCAGATCCAGCACAAAGTGCAAACCCTAGGGCTGGTGAAAGCACATTGTGCTTCAGGACCTCTGTATACTTGTGATTAACCAGCAGCCAAAGTGCCTTCCTACATCTAATGCTAGGGATTCATCACAATGAACAAGTGTACAACCCTGGTGAAGGAATTAAGAATAAAAACATAAGATTTGCCAGAAGAGTCCTCTAAATGTTAATTATAGCAGCCCTGGACAGCACAGAATCAATGCTCATCAATCCACCTCATGCACAACAAGGAGGAGATTTTGAAATGTTTCCATCAGTTTCACACCATGAGCCGTAAGGGAGACCTTTCAACCCAGCTGTTTTCAGGAGAAGTTAATTATGTGAAGTAGGTGTGTCCACTTCTTCCTAAACTTTCATGCAAATGCTGTACTTTGAGAACTCAGTGTCAGCATCAACAATTACAAATTAATGCCTTGGTCTTAAATGCCTCATCATGGTTGCAGTAATACTCAGAATGAAGGTCTAAAGTGAACTGGTCAGTATGCACCATTTACTCTCCAAATTACAGCTCAGTTGCTTGATACATTTCACCTTGATCACTTGGTTCTGGCTGTCAGCTTCATAGGAAAATTAAAGCCAGGCTCAACTTGGAGGAACAAGGTCTTAAATTACAGTCGATGCTGCAGTGTTACTAGCTTTTTATCACCTCTGGTAGCAAAAGCTGAGATTACTTTTATTTATTCAAAGGAAGCAGCTCTGAAACTGCAAAACAACGGTGTCACCATAAAAAAATGCACTAACAATTTCCAACCAATCTATTATCCTGACATTGAGACAAGCACTAATTATTCCCAGTTACAACTGCAGCAGACAAACAGGAACAGGAATGCTGTAGAAATGAGAATGGGAGTGTGATGAACTTCTGATGCAATTCTCCCAATGCTGGAACCTGTTATTGTCTGTTATATAATATCAGTAAGTAAAATACAGTGGAGCCAGAAGGGAGGAGTAATTAACAACTCTGCAGCCTCCCAGTATGGGCCACTGCATCCCTTTCTACTTCAGCCTGTGCATAACATGCCCATAGAAGCCTTTTTATCACAGTTCTCCTTATAGAATCTTGGCCTTGGGATGAAAATCAGAAAAGGGAAGAGCTACAGGAGTTACAACCTAATAGGTCACTCCACTCACTACTCTACCGAGTTGCACTAGGTCCAGGCCCATTGACCTCTCCACAACACTCAGGGCACAAGATTCTGAAGGCTAACAGGAATTGTTTGGTTTACAACAAAAAAGGTCAAATGCAACAAAGAAAAATCAGGAACAACTGTGAGATGATTCAAGGACATTGATCTGTTGGAGTGGGACCAGAGGAGGGCCATGAAGATGATAAGAAGGCTAGAGCAACTCCGTTATGAGGACAAGCTGAAGGAGTTGGGGTAGTTCAGCCTGGTGAAAAGAAGACTCAGGGGGGACCTCACAGTAGCTTTTCAATACCTAAAGGGGGCCTGAAGAAAGGCTGGTGTAGGACTTTTTAATCAGGTACAGGATGGCAGGACTAGGAATAATGGATGGAAATTGGAAGAGGGAGATTTAGGCTGGATAGAAGAAAGAAATTCTTTACAGTGAGGGTGGTGAAACACTGGAACAGGCTGCCCAGAGGGGCTGTGGCTGCCCCCTCCCTGGAGGTGTTTAAGGTCAGGCTGGTTGAGGCATTGAGCAACCTGGTCTAGTGGGAGATGCCCCTGTCTATGCAAGGGGGCTGGAACTAAATGATCCTTTAAGGTCCCTTTCAACCCAAACTATTCTCTGATTGTATGATATCAGGAGCTGGGAAACCACACTTTAATGAAAGAGCAACCCCTTTCCCAAACTGTCTCTTGTTTACATGCATTTGAATGCAACATATAGATGGAAAGAACCAGGGCATCATCTTAGCCCTACTGCTATATGGAAACCTGCCAGGGTATTTATTTGGTTTTTGATATACAGCTGTCATAGAAAACCCTGCATGATTTTCAGGAGCCACAATAAAATTGTATTATTTCTGAGGGCTAGAAAGTAAACTCACATGTCCAACTGCCTGAGCTGCTGCTGTGGTAAATGTCAAGCAACAATCCATCTTTTCCTCAGGAAGAAATCAACTTCCCAACAAAGCAGCAGTTTCATGAATCAGTCAGTCATTTGCAAGAAGAGGTTTTGTTGTTTTGTTAATGTATTTTAATACAAGACATTCAAATGCAGACAAACTGAAAGTATAAACTTGAAACAGGGCAAACATCTTTTACATTTCCTGGAAACATCTGGTTTTGGTCAAGTCCTAGGCACATGTTTCATGTTTCAGCTTGCTCAGTTTGCCAGATACCCTGTACATACCACAGCCCAGCTGAAACGATGTCCTGCACCACAGCATGGAGCTGTCTGTAAAACATGATGTTCCCAGTAAATCTGTGCAACTTCTGTTGTGACTTTTTTGTAATGAAAGAAACAACTTAAAAGTTCTGTGACAGCCTTCTGCCATCACTGTATGGTGCAGCTGATTAGTTAAGTTTAGAAATTCCGTTACATGCCTCACTGGGAATATCCAAAAGACTGAGAACAATCCCCGTCCTCGCATGCCTCACATGTTCAAAACCCTATTAAACTTAATAGGAGTTTGGGGGGGTTCAAGGAATGTCGGATTGACCTTTATGGTTAAAGATGAATGTGTGCTCTACACTTCAAAGATTAGGTGCCCCTGCCACTCTGGAGCGTGCAAGTGATCGGCACGCCGAGTCCCAAAGGCATCTGCTAAATATCATGTCACAGCTCAAAGCTGTAATTGAGAAAAATATAAAATAGCTCGGGGAAGAAAAATATTAGTAATAATTGAAAACTCTTTGGCTGTTGCTTTTGTCCTGATGATCTCATTAGTTTTGGTTACAGAAACAGTTCTCACACTAGCTAACGCAGGGCATGCTTTGTTTGTGCTCTCATTCTACCCACATCTTTCCCAGTTAACTTTTATTGCTCAATGCAAAGGTCAAATCACAGCCTTAATTAAATTGTACATGGGGAAACTATAAACTTATTTGAGAAAGGAGTACAAAACCATTTCATATCATCCCCAGCTCCTCTCCCCCAGACACTCCTTCCTATCTCGAGAAGAAAAAGAGCATGTGCTGTTGGCATTCTTTTCCTTAAGAGGAAATTACACATTTTCTTGCTTGAAAATTTTACGAGTTACAAATATCCAGCCTTTTCATTAGCTGGTAATCATATTTTCGATTGACATTTGCAACCAGGACTTCAATTTAGCTCTGCAACTCAGAACTGACAAAGCTCGGTTTTGCACAGAGACTTGATGTGGTCTCACGCTTGCAGCAACTCAAGTTCAATTTACAGCAAGGATCTGAACTTCATCTGCTTAACTTCAAATAGAGACTGTAGCAGCAAAATAAACACTATTACCCACCTGCTTGAAGTTAGGCATATGTCTCTCAGCCCTTGGGCCAAAAACACGGGCACCATCTGTGTTTTTTTTGTGTCATAAAAATCATAGCTTGAGATGAAAGTCAGATTTGAGAATGGCACAACCTGAGCAATGGCAACATCAACCCACAGGGAAGCTTGTGACAAGTGGTGATGAGACACTGGAAGAGGCTGCCCAGAGAGGTTGTGGATGCCCCCTCCCTGGTGGTGTTTAAGGCCAGGCTGGATGAGGCATTGAGCAACCTGGACTTGTGGGAGGTGCCCCTGCCCGTGGCAGTGGGGCTGGAACTAGATGATCTTTAAGCTCCCTTCCAATTCCAATCATTCTATGATTCTAAGTTAGCTCCCAGAGTTAAGTAGTTTTGCAAGTAGTTTTGTAGTTTCAAAGCTCCCATTCAACTGTTGTCTAGCCCTGGGGCACAAGAATCCTCTGGATCCTGCAGTTTTCCTCTCCCAAAGCCCTACAGCAGAGATTGTGCTCAGAGCCCAGGGAGCTCTGAGTTCTGAATCCCTCTGGTGCCAAGGTGATCTTTAGGGTCCCTTCCAACCCAAGCTATTCTATGATTATATGATTCTATGCAATTGAGGTGGGGTATGGCCTGAAGGGCTCCTCTCCTCTGCCAGACCTCCCCAGCACAGGCTTGGAGGTCACACTAGTGACAGATAGATATCTGCCAACTAGGGCAGCAGTTCATACAAGCACCAATGACAGGCAATATCAATGTTTAATTTTTTCATAGAATCATGAGGTTGGAAGGGACCTTTAAAGGCCATGTAGTCCAACTCCCCAGCCATAAAGTAAGCTTCAGTTGAGAAGGAGTGCTTGAACCCAGGTCTCTCATGCCCTCTCCAGTCTGAAAAGGTATGTGGAGACTGAATCTCTTCAGACTGCAGCAGGCTTTGCAACATGCTCTGATAATATGGGTCAACCCTGAGAACCAACTGTCCCAATATACACTGTAAATACCTACTCAAATTAAGTCACAGAGTGGTAGCAGCAAGATGACAGACAACAGAAACAGCTCTGTGCCACTGAAAAAGATCTTCTCCTGTCCACACAAGGAGATGCCAGCAATGGGCAAGACAATGGAGTGCTAACTGCTTAGGAAGTCATACCCTCACATGTCAGCATGAGCAGATGTCATCTCTTTAAGAAGCAGGAAGGGTGCTTCTCAGAGGAGCATTCCCAAATGAACCTCAGAGGAGTTTCCCTCCCACCACAGTGCTTTGTGACTTAGGAAAGGGCCCTTTTGCCTCATGGCCATCTTTATGACGTGTGAGCTTCAAACAGCCTAAATTCCTCCATAATAACCACAAACAAGACATTGACTTTGCACAGCAAATAGAGAGTAACAACCACAAACACCTCTAAAAGACATCTGAAAGGTTCTTTTCACCCAGCAAACGTGCTGCTCACATCATCCCTTATTCTTTAAAAGCTAGTCACGTTCTTCCAGTCATTCTCACTGATCCCCTAAGAAACCTGGACAGCCATGATTGCTGCTGCAAGATTTTGAAGTCACTAAGACCCAGGGCTGTTGGTGATGAGAATTCCTGTGATTTCTTGAGCAGAGGTAGACCCTTGTACTAAAAATATTTAAAGAGGTTGTAATAGAATGCAGTTATAATTGATGTTTACTTGTAGAATAAATATTGGATTCACTGTAAAACAAGTCAGATTATTTGTGGATTGATGTAGATGATAAAAAGGATTAGTTATAATGCTAAAGAATAATTCTGGTCCTCGGACCAACCAGTAGAAAACATGTTTTACTGAATCTTTCCAGTATTTTATTTCAGTCAGAACTGAAATCAAAATAAATTCCATCAAGATATTATCCTTGATTTAATCACTTCAGACCTAGTATCAAGGGCATCAAAGGAAAACATTACTACTGCTTCGGCTCTGGTTTGGGAAGTTTAAAATTAGTCTGTTCTCCTGCTCTGGTGTGGCAACTCTTCAGCAGATCCACTATTAGTCAGTGCTAGGTTTATCTGGCCAGCCAGAACTCTAGCTCTATCACAGCTGAGAGTTACTGACAGTGAGGATGATGAGAGCCATCATTCTGCTGAATATCTGTAGCAAGAACAACATGTTTCATGTGAAAACCAAATGGTTTAAAAGCATCGCCTTATTAGAAGCATGCAGTGAAACTGATGAACCCTTATCACTTTCAACAGGATGACAAATACCCGAAGTCAACACAAGCAGAAAGAAGATACAACCACGGGTAAAAAATAAACTTTTCTAATAAACTACCTTACAAAGCAAAGCACCACCATTAGCATATGCAGAAGACTATGTTCAGTATGCAGGCTCTGGAGAAAATTAAAGGTAGGAAATTTCTGTTTAGAGGAGATAGGGATTCCATTTCCCAAGGGTATGGGAATCACTCCATCCAGTTTTCATGGGAGACACCTACACCAAACCTACCACAACTGAATTTAGCTGGTCAGCTAATACTGTGGTACAGATAAGTCTTCCCCCTTTTTCTTTTTCACATTATTCTGGAGTGACAAAGTGGTGACCACTTTCTTCGCCCACTTAGTTATTTGGAAAAAACATTGCCAGCCACAGCCCACACATTACAGAATCACAGAATATCAGGGATTGGAAGGGACCTCAAGAGAGGTCCAATCCTCCTGCCACAGTAGGAACACCCAGATCAGGTCGCGCAGGAAAGCATCCAGATGGGTTTTGAATGTCTCCAGAGGAGACTCCACACCCTCTCTGGGCAGCCTGTCACCTTCACTGTGAAAAGGTTTTTTCTTATATTTCTGTGGTACATCCTGTGTTCCAGCTTGCACCCATTGCCCCATTGTCACTGAGAAGAGCCTGGCCCCATCCTCCTGACACTCATCCTTTACATATTTATAGACATTAATGAGGTCACAGGAGTTCTTAGATAAGAACTCCCCAACCTGAGAACGATACAAGCACCATTTTGAGAGTGAAGAACATCAGGCTGTAATTCAAAGGTACTCAGATTTCAACCGATTTCTCTCTACACTGATGTGCTCAAGTGTGACTGCTCAGGTGACTGCCAGCAGGGTTCCCAAAGCCCTGCTCCTGGCACTAGCAGCACCTCTCCAACAGGTTATGCCAAACAGCTCAGACTGGCCATGATAAAATCTTTATGATTTAAGGGGAAGATGCTGGAGACCACAAAAGCAGGAAGATGCTGCTGAAAGTGAGAGGAAAGCAATAGCAGGCCTCAAATTAGGAAATGGAATGACCTTGAATGAAAATATAAAGGTCCATCTCTGCACAGAACTGTCAGGGACATAATATGAAGCACTTCTTAGATCACTGAGGATGTGGCTTGATTTCTGCCTGCTTCCACCTAATCACTCCATCTTCTCTTTGAGATTTACCAGTTATTGCTAATTTCATCTGTCATAAGGACTCCAATAAAGGAAAAAAACCCACTGGAAGTTCATGAGAGCTAACACCATGTGCTGCAATGGATCTGTTGGTGCTGCTGTGGTCTATTTATGCAAATATGCATCAGTGGACTGTGTCAAACATGAATTATGTAAACACTCATTTAGAGACTCTTCAAAATGCAGATTACTCACCTGATGTTTGGAGACAATGAACATCTCTGATATGAACCTGCACTTACGGACTTTCCCTGCTATGCCCCCTATTCTTCTTCAGCTGTTTTCTCCCAAAGTCCATTCTGAGGACAGGCTGAAGGAGTTGGGGTTGTTCAGCCTGGGGGAAGAGAAGGCTCAGAGGCGACCTCATATTAGCTTCTCAGTACCTGAAGGGGGCTACAGAAAGGCTGGGGTCTGACTTTTTAATAAGATATGTGATGAGAGGACTAGAAACAACAGATGTAAATTGGAAGAAGGGAGTTCAGGCTGGATATAATGAATAAGTTCTTATCTGTGATGGTGGTGAGACTCTGGAACAGGCTGCCCAGAGAGGTTGTGGATGTCCCCTCCCTTGAGGTGTTTAAGGCCAGGCTGGATGAGGCATTGAGCAACCTGATCTAGTGGGAGGTGTCCCTGCCCATGGCAGGGGGTTGGAACTAGAAGATTTTAAGGACCCTTCCAACCCAAACCATTCTACGATTCTATGGCTAGGCCATTGAATCACTGTGCAGGTAGATTCAATCTAAGCGTGAGGGACCTTTGCTGCACACTGACATCACAGGTCTCAAGAGACCCTTCAATTTGCTGCTGTGGCAGTGCTCTGAAAGATCCAATATGGAATTCAGATGTGCACATATCAATTTGCGATTAACAAGGGGTTTTTATTTTCAGTTATGACTTTTCACTTTAATTGATGCATGCCAAATAGCTACATGTCTGAATGAATACATGTGGCTCATTCTCCTATAGTGGTAAAGGTTTCAGTCCTGGTTCTCCATCTCTGCGATCCTGCTCATGACCTTGGGTCAGGCTCAAGTCAAAGCCAAAATGTAAACAGATGAGATAAACTGGAATCTGGGCTTGACTGTGAGCTCAGGCTACAAATGGACAACACGGTGGTGAGTCAGTTCCTCAGTTTGATCAGTACTTATTAAGAAGGCTGGGCTCCCACTTTAGAAGTAAATCAAGTAATTAGTTTTTATTTATTTAATTTGCTTTTAGAACATACTGAGCATCTTGGATTATTCTTAGACTCATTCCTGGCATCCAAGATCTTACAAAAATCTAGGCCAAGAAATACATACTTTCCTAAAAAGCAAAACATCATAAAGTATCTACCTGGGTAAAGAATTTGGAAAAACTAGGTTTTCAGGAGTAGTAACCTTGACATCTGTTGGACTTCATTAAATTCTTGTTTAACTTGAGTTGAGATGGGTGAAATTAACCTTATTACTCCAACAGTGAGTGCTCTTTCTATTTGAAGCAACTGAATCAGAGTCGCTCACCAAGGGCATCCTTCTATTTCAAAACTTCAAAGAACATTTATTTATAGGTAACATGAGAGGATCACAACTGGAGGTAGCTGATAGAGAAAGGGCTGCATACTGAATTAGCTAGAGAAGAAATACCTAATTTGAGGATGGATTAAAGATCTGAAGGAAAGTTCATAAAGACTGCTGTGTCACAAAGAAAAGCTAAAGTTTCCCAGTCTGGCAGACACAATGCAAGGTGAATCACAGAATGTCAGGGATTTGAAGGGACCTCGAGATCACAGAATGGTTTGGGTTGGAAGGAACCTTAAACATCATCTAGTTCCAACCACCCTGCCATGGACAGGGGCACCTCCCACCAGACCAGGTTGCTCAGTGCCTCATCCAGCCTGGTCTCAAACACCCCCAGGGAGGTGGCATTCACAACCTCTCTAGGCAACCTGTTCCAGTGTCTCAACACCCTCACAGGAAAGAACTTCTTTCTTCTATCCAATCTCAAAGATGATCTAGTCCAATCCCCCTGCTTAAGCAGGAACACCTAGACAAGGACACAGGAACATGTCCAGGCCAGTTTTGAATGTCATCAGAGAAAGAGACTGTTCCAGTGTTCTCCCACTCAAGAAGAGTCTTTATAATCACTGTTGTCTAAACAGCTGCCCTAGCCACAAACCAATTTCTATAAAAACCAGGGAACTGAGAAGAGTTTTCCACCTCTCAGTTTCCTTTGCTAGCCCGTTCAGGCTCCTCAAGGCATAGCCAAAATACATTTTGTGGATCTACAGTAGCTAGCATTGGAGGGTCATAACATTGACTGAGGCATTCATGCACTACTTTCAAATTAATAATGGGAAGGCTAGTACCATGGTAATTAAAGGACAATGAAGAACAATCATAGAAAATTTTGATTTAATTAAAACCTAACATTTACTGGTATCCAAAACAGTTATCAAGTTAATAAGGCTGCAATCAAGCCTTAAATTACAGCAGGGCAGGGTTAGATTAGGCATTACAAGAGGGTGGTGAGACAATGTCTCAGGTTGCCCAGAGAGGTGGTGGAGGCCCTATCCCTGGAGACATTCAAGGCCAGGCTTGCTGAGGCTCTGAGCAACCTGATCTAGCATGAGGTGTCCCTGCTTAATACAGGTGGATTGGACTATATGGTCTTTGAAGGTCCCTTCCTACTCCACAATTCTATAAACAGGGCTTGTCACCAGTGAAAGGGAGACTAAGAAAAACAAGTACTACCCAATGTATGAGCATGACAGAGGAGACAGAAAAGCCTCCTCTGCCTTGGCTTCACCAACAAGATCATTTCTCAGGTTCCCTTAGATATGACTGGAGAGTGAAGCATTATCTATGGTAGTAGCAAATCAAACAAAGAATTGAATGTTGGTGTTGGGATGAGGACCAGCATCAGGGCTGTGCAGGCAGCTGGCCATGAGAAGCTGGAAAAACTCTCATTGAGTGTATTAAAACCAGTCGAGACACTCAGGAAATCATTATGACTTGGAGCACCAATACCCACTGAAGAAGATTCTTCAGCTGTTTTCAATATTACAAGGGTCTACTCATTTTGATGAATTTGTTCCACATGAAAGTCAAGTGAAAATTAACTGTTCAATCAGTTTGTGGCTTAATTTGTAGCCATCTATAAAAACAGAGGGTGAACCTGTTGTAAAAATACTACACTTTGGCAGCTATTGCTGATGAAGTGCTATCAATAGACATTAAAGCTGTAAAAGGCAAGGTGTTAGCACAAGGGGAGGAAAAAAAGCTAAACTGTGTGACCAACTGAGTGCACATAGAATCATAGAATGGTTTGGAAGGAACCTTAAAGATCATCTAGTTCCTACCCCCCTNGGTGGTGAGTCAGTTCCTCAGTTTGATCAGTACTTATTAAGAAGGCTGGGCTCCCACTTTAGAAGTAAATCAAGTAATTAGTTTTTATTTATTTAATTTGCTTTTAGAACATACTGAGCATCTTGGATTATTCTTAGACTCATTCCTGGCATCCAAGATCTTACAAAAATCTAGGCCAAGAAATACATACTTTCCTAAAAAGCAAAACATCATAAAGTATCTACCTGGGTAAAGAATTTGGAAAAACTAGGTTTTCAGGAGTAGTAACCTTGACATCTGTTGGACTTCATTAAATTCTTGTTTAACTTGAGTTGAGATGGGTGAAATTAACCTTATTACTCCAACAGTGAGTGCTCTTTCTATTTGAAGCAACTGAATCAGAGTCGCTCACCAAGGGCATCCTTCTATTTCAAAACTTCAAAGAACATTTATTTATAGGTAACATGAGAGGATCACAACTGGAGGTAGCTGATAGAGAAAGGGCTGCATACTGAATTAGCTAGAGAAGAAATACCTAATTTGAGGATGGATTAAAGATCTGAAGGAAAGTTCATAAAGACTGCTGTGTCACAAAGAAAAGCTAAAGTTTCCCAGTCTGGCAGACACAATGCAAGGTGAATCACAGAATGTCAGGGATTTGAAGGGACCTCGAGATCACAGAATGGTTTGGGTTGGAAGGAACCTTAAACATCATCTAGTTCCAACCACCCTGCCATGGACAGGGGCACCTCCCACCAGACCAGGTTGCTCAGTGCCTCATCCAGCCTGGTCTCAAACACCACCAGGGAGGTGGCATTCACAACCTCTCTAGGCAACCTGTTCCAGTGTCTCAACACCCTCACAGGAAAGAACTTCTTTCTTCTATCCAATCTCAAAGATGATCTAGTCCAATCCCCCTGCTTAAGCAGGAACACCTAGACAAGGACACAGGAACATGTCCAGGCCAGTTTTGAATGTCATCAGAGAAAGAGACTGTTCCAGTGTTCTCCCACTCAAGAAGAGTCTTTATAATCACTGTTGTCTAAACAGCTGCCCTAGCCACAAACCAATTTCTATAAAAACCAGGGAACTGAGAAGAGTTTTCCACCTCTCAGTTTCCTTTGCTAGCCCGTTCAGGCTCCTCAAGGCATAGCCAAAATACATTTTGTGGATCTACAGTAGCTAGCATTGGAGGGTCATAACATTGACTGAGGCATTCATGCACTACTTTCAAATTAATAATGGGAAGGCTAGTACCATGGTAATTAAAGGACAATGAAGAACAATCATAGAAAATTTTGATTTAATTAAAA
Organism: Turnix velox; assembly: GCA_013400935.1. Taxonomy (NCBI): domain Eukaryota; kingdom Metazoa; phylum Chordata; class Aves; order Charadriiformes; family Turnicidae; genus Turnix; species Turnix velox. The sequence continues at coordinate 82,943 of VZTY01015915.1, forward strand.
CCTAACATTTACTGGTATCCAAAACAGTTATCAAGTTAATAAGGCTGCAATCAAGCCTTAAATTACAGCAGGGCAGGGTTAGATTAGGCATTACAAGAGGGTGGTGAGACAATGTCTCAGGTTGCCCAGAGAGGTGGTGGAGGCCCTATCCCTGGAGACATTCAAGGCCAGGCTTGCTGAGGCTCTGAGCAACCTGATCTAGCATGAGGTGTCCCTGCTTAATACAGGTGGATTGGACTATATGGTCTTTGAAGGTCCCTTCCTACTCCACAATTCTATAAACAGGGCTTGTCACCAGTGAAAGGGAGACTAAGAAAAACAAGTACTACCCAATGTATGAGCATGACAGAGGAGACAGAAAAGCCTCCTCTGCCTTGGCTTCACCAACAAGATCATTTCTCAGGTTCCCTTAGATATGACTGGAGAGTGAAGCATTATCTATGGTAGTAGCAAATCAAACAAAGAATTGAATGTTGGTGTTGGGATGAGGACCAGCATCAGGGCTGTGCAGGCAGCTGGCCATGAGAAGCTGGAAAAACTCTCATTGAGTGTATTAAAACCAGTCGAGACACTCAGGAAATCATTATGACTTGGAGCACCAATACCCACTGAAGAAGATTCTTCAGCTGTTTTCAATATTACAAGGGTCTACTCATTTTGATGAATTTGTTCCACATGAAAGTCAAGTGAAAATTAACTGTTCAATCAGTTTGTGGCTTAATTTGTAGCCATCTATAAAAACAGAGGGTGAACCTGTTGTAAAAATACTACACTTTGGCAGCTATTGCTGATGAAGTGCTATCAATAGACATTAAAGCTGTAAAAGGCAAGGTGTTAGCACAAGGGGAGGAAAAAAAGCTAAACTGTGTGACCAACTGAGTGCACATAGAATCATAGAATGGTTTGGAAGGAACCTTAAAGATCATCTAGTTCCTACCCCCCTGCCATGGGTAGGGACACCTCCCACTACACCAGGTTGCTCATTGCCTCATCCAGCCTGTCCTTGAACACTTCCAGGAAGAGAGGGTGCAACCACAACCTTTCTGGGCAACCTGTTCCAGTGTCTCACCACCCTCACTGTAAAAAAATTCTTTCATATCTCCTGCCTGAATCTCCCCTCTTCCAATTTACACCCAATTATTACTAGTCCTGCCATCACATAAAGCAGAGCAAATCAGCAGACTCACAATCATAAGAGTGCAGAAACAAGAAGTCCTCCTGAAGAAATTTTGAAGGGTAGCCAGTTCCTCCTAATTCTCTGCCATCAGTTCCAGCCACCTGGCTCTTGAAGGAGCAGTGTCTGTGATGTGGGAGGACACATGGGGCTGCATCCCAGGGAGAGGATGGATGTGACAACACCTTCGCAAATGGCTGCTTGGAACTGCCCTTTTCCTTTCACAACAATCCTGCTTTTCAAAGCCATGGCCATTTCAGCTGAATGCCAAAGGAGACTTGAAAGGCCCAGCTCCTGTATTCCTCAAGTGAGGAATAACCACGTCCTGTGCAGGCTCATGTTGAGTTTCTCATCTCCTGACACCCCCAAACCCTTTGCTTCAGGGGTGCACTCAAGCCACTCTCCACCCAGCCTGTATCTGTGCTTGGGGTTGCCCCAAGGATAGGCTTACTATAAACAGCTACTTAATTCAGAGACTCTCAGCTTCTCTAAGAATTCACAAAGCCACCCAGACTACCTCTGAAAAATTCAAGTTACCCAGTGACAACATATGCCTCAGCATCTGGAGATTACCATGGAACATACACACCAAACCTTGTTTGCAAAGGCTGGGAGATGCAGTAGCCGGCCTTTCAGCCCATCTGCTATATTATTAGATTATTACCCTTGAAATACACTGAATTATTAAGCAGAGATATCTTCATGCTTGACCAAGCACAGAATTAACAATTAACATGTCAAAGCTATGTGGTACATGTCTAATCTTACTGCTGTCTTCTGTTCCTGTATTTACTGACACCTATTTATTTGCTTCTGCCTGGCCTGTGCTGAGCTATCGAATCTCTTCTCTTGAGTCAGCAAAAAATCAACAGCCAGTTCAGCAGCAAGCACACCAGTAGAAGTGAAGGATGAGCAGGGCATGGGTGGAACCATCTCTATGATGATGGATTTGGCAGTTCCAGGTTTATGTTTCTATGATCTTTGCCAATTATTTCTATGGCATCACAGAAACACCATCCATATATGTTTATCAGTCAATGATAATCCTGGAGTGGATTCTGTAAGAGACGGGAGGAGGAGATTTGGACCTAACCCTTCATGAAGGGCTTTGTACTCTGCACAGCTGGAATATTCACATCTGGCCTCACACACCTGAACCCCCAAGTCAGACAGTTGGATTAGTATCATGCTGGAAAACTGCCAGAAGATCTCATGCTCAGAGCTAAGGGGATGCTCTGATTACAGTGACAAGTGGAATGTGCAGAAAAGCAGAAGCATTAGTGGAAAAAAAGGCAAATTGTGTAGAAATACCTGAGGAGAGAATCTTGCCTTTCCTTTCAGTAGGTTGAGGATTATGAGTGTTAAATGCCTTTGGGATCTGTCTTGGAAAGAATCCATGATTTCATGTGCACAACAGGCACAACAGCTGAGATGTGAAGGACTGGGGGAGAAGCAAAGCCAAAGGCTGACAGCTAGACTGGGTTTGTGCCATGTGTAGCCACAAAAGAAGCCCTCTCTGTGCATATAAGCAGTACATACATCGTAGTAATACTGACACAGCAGCCTCTAACAGGGATGGAGTTACCTGTTTCAGGAGCCCTGCTGGTGTGCAGGGCCCAAAAGAGAGACCCTAATGGAATATTTAGATGGAAAACCCTTGCATTTGTCTTGTATTCAAAACAAGGCAGAATATACGGTCTGAGCACAAGTAATGCACAAAAATTTTATGTAACATCTGTTCTAAAAGACAAAAGGCAGTCAAAAATCTATCACAAATCTCATCAATATCCCCTTTCTGTGGAAGTGAAGGGAATGGGGATTCCCATATACAGGATGGTATGTCAGGACTAGGAGTAATGGATGCAAATTGGAAGAGAAGAGATATAGGCTGGAGAAAAGATAGAAGTTCTTCACTATGCAGGTGGTGAGACACTGGAACAGGTTGCCCAGAGAGGTTGTGGATGCCTCCTCCCTGGAGGTCAGGCTGGATGAGGCACTGAGCAACCTGGTCTAGTGGGAGGTGTCCCTGCCCATGGTAGGGTGGTTGGAACTAGATGATCTTTAAGGTCCCTTCCAACCCAAACCATTCTATGATTCTACATAGATGTGCTACAAGAGGGACTACCAAGCACAAGCTTGGTGTGGCAGTAACTGACCAGTGGCAGGGAAGGAATTAATCTATAAATTTATGTATATAAATGCAGCATTAGGAATATGGTGGAACATGCAGAGGAGTCATTTCAGCCTTACTTGTTTATGTGCATCTTGTAAAAATCATCATTTGTGGTCATTATAAACCTGTTGTAATTAAAATCAAATAAACAAACTGGTATGCTAATACACTCTCCACTGATCTATTTTATTTGGGAGCTGAGGTCAGTCATCCTACAACTACAAGGTGCATTAAAAAGCACTGAGGCTGATTACTTAAAACAAGTGGTTGGTCATCTATCCTTGTGCTGGAGACACAAAAGGAGGCCCAGTGTAGGGCTGTCCAGGTACACAAACCTGCAAGGGAGGCTGCCGGTGGAAGGGCAAGGATTACTGTTCAGCCTTTCCCACCTCATGCCCCCTGGGAAGTGACGGGGAGCTGCTCAGTCTCTCCCAGGATGGAGCAGCAGCTGTATAGCCCCAAGATATATCAGATGGAGATCCCTCAAGACATGCTGGACAAAGAGGGAAAGCATCTCAAGGCAAGCAGCATTTGGGCCGCATTGCAACAGAGATAAGGATTTGGATGGCTGCACACTGCATGGAATGGTCACAACAGCATGTCTTCACTCCAAAACCAAAGGGGTTACAGAATTTCACATGACACCCAGCCCTATCCCTAACAATATTCTGCTTATGTCCTTCTAGGTGGCTGGGAAAGGAAACACTTGGTGATAAGGCGGCAAAACAAAGAGAGGAGGGAAAAAAAGGAGGAAGCAAAGCCTAAATCAAAAGAGAAGCTTGACAGAAAAATCTTTCCCTAGATGCTTCTGGCCTCTAAGGACATGAATGACTTGCTTTTATTTATACTGGAGAGGCATCTGGAATAATAAAGAAGGGAGAATTAAGGGTTTCTGACTTGCTGAGCAGCATTGTTGAAAGGAAAGCTGAAGGCACTCTTGGTTTGTACCTGGTAGGTGCACTATGCAGTCTGATGGTTATCACATTGTGTTATGCATGAACACAAGAGAGCACAGAGGAGCCCAGTCCTTTAACAGAAGTTTTGAAGGAATTTTTCCTTTTTCTTTTTCTTTCTCAAAGTAGTCACTGCATCTGCTCAAAAGACTCCCTGTAGGGAAATGAACCTTCAGAACTCCACAGTATAAAGCTCCATTACATTTAATCCTTCTTGAAATATAACCTGGGGTACTAGGTAGGAGAAGCATGGGGACAATGGAGAGGTGAAGCATACATACACTGACAACACCTTGGATTATGCCTCAGCACAGAGTTGAGTTGGAAGGGGCCTTCAAAGGCCATCTAGTCCATCTCTTGCAGTGGTCGGGGACATCCTGCACTAGGTCAGATTCCTCAGAGGTTCATGAAGCCTGCCTGGTCCTGCAGTTTGCATCCACCTCTTTCAGTCCTGCCATCCTTCACCCTACTACAAAGTCCTATCCCAGCAGGATGGGTCCAGGATGGTAGGACTAGGAGTAATGGAGCCAAGTGTCAAGAGGGGAGATTCAGGCTGGAGGTATGAAAGAAGTTCTTTACTGTGAGGGTGGTGAGACACTGGAACAGGCTGCCCAGAGAGGTTGTGGATGCCTCCTCCCTGCAGGTATTCAAGGCCAGGCTGGATGAGGCACTGAGCAACCTGATCTGGTGGGAGATGTCCCTGTCCATGGCAGGGGTGTTGGAACTAGATGATCTTTAAGGTCCCTTCCAACCCAAACTACTCTACGATTCTACATTTGTCCTACAGATAAACTTGGGAGGGTTTCAGTTTTCTCTGAGAACAAGCCACCAAGCAGGAAGACCTCAGCCATATTTAGAGCCTCTAATGTTGTCTGCTTATTTACCTCTACCAGAGATAAAGTGTGCACCTGAATTCTTTCTCAGTCTGACTTAGAAATGAACACATTTGTAAAAGCTGACAGAGTTCCTTACATTGTCATCACCTCTAAGAAAAGACATGATGAGACCCTGTGGTTCTCTGTACTCCCTTGGCAATGTTCCACACAGTGACATTTCTGGCTCAGCATCCAACTCCAAATGAATACAGACAGGTATTTGCTCTCATAATTACCATTTGATAGCAGGAATTATATTCTGCCCTGAATCTGTCATCTCCCTCTAGAGCAAACTCAGATGGATGACTAGTGTTCATTAGAAATGAACTTAGCACTATTTTGATTTGACATCAACTGTTTCCTCCCTAGTAAGTCATGTGCATCTTCTATTTGATAGGATACAGTAACTTACACTAGCATTTGAAGTAATAGTGTCGCCAGACCAGAACTCCGTTCTCCCAGAGATTACTGGGATGTAACTGCTGCAGCAGGACACAACACACACGGCTCCCTGCTGAGTTATGGTGCTGCCCAACACCACCCACCACAAGAGCAGAAGGAACTGATGATTAGGAAGAAATTTTTCCCCATGAGGGTTGTGAGACACCCAGGTTGCCCAGAGAGGAGATAGAAAAAGTTATCTAAATTCTCTAAGTTTTCCAAAACTTCTATTTAAAAAAACCCCAAAACACAGGTACCCTCATGGTTATGTGAGAAAGTGTTGATGCCACTATATGTAAGTGGATCTGCACACTGAAAATTTTTCTCTGGAATAATTACTTTCTAACTGAAAGCAAGCAGTCATCAATACATGGGAAAAAAAAAGTTGCATGATTTTTGATTCTCTGTTGCAAAAGACATCAAAGCAGTGACAAACTTGAATCAATGAACCAAGGCAACAGAAAACTTCCCACTTTTTCTTTTCGCAGAGATTTCCTAGTATACTGAAAACAAGAATATAAATTAAGGGTCACATAGGCACTAAAAATAAAAGAATTCAACCACATATTTACAAATATTGTGGGAAATATACCCTCACAGAAGTTTTCAAAGAGTTTGATTTTTACCTAAGTCACATAACTAAAAGAGCATATTTTCATTAAAATCCTCACAGTGCTAAACTCCAAAAGTCAATACTTTCATCCTATTCACCCAGAAAGATGCACTTCAATGCTTTGCAAATTAGGAAAGATCCAATTTTAGGATGTACATGCAATGAACTGGCCTCTATTAAGTCAACTGAAATCTACTCACAGCTTGTCTTAGTACTGGAGACAAAGACAACTATGAGAAGGTGACCAACCGACAGCTGCACCATGGGACATGTCTCTACAGACAGTCACACTCTTGGGACTTCGTCCTATACATCCTTTTCTCACTGGAATTCATACAAAAGAGGAGTCACTACAGAACTGGCCTCCCAGATACCACCTTACTGTGACTGTCTGTTTTCTGGCAAGGAAGTAAAAGGATAGATGGCTCCTCTGTGGCTTTCCAAGGTGGAGACAGCCCATAGTGATGTAAGTGAGACAGCCCAGGCTTCAGTGATACCTACGCTCCCCTTTCTTGAGACAGGATGGCACTGGCCAGCTTGTAGCACTGGTTCACAGCTGGTCTGCAACTAGATATCTCCCCTGGGAAGATGGATGCAGCTTTTGACCTCTTGTACCCTGGTATGACTGGCCATCAAGGAAGCCTGAAAGGAGAAAAGTGCTCAGTACACAAGGGGCAATGAGGTTGGGAGTGGAAACAGCTGTTTTAATTTCCTGATGATGCAGAAGAAACTTGACCATGCCTCTATATGGAAGCAGGGAAATAGGTTCAGGAGATAGAGCCTAAGAAGGTACAACTGACCATTAGAACCTGGACTTCCTTCCCACAGTTGGGATAAGCAACATCAGCAGAAGGGTGATCCTCATGGAAAGCCAGAGCAGCAAACAGGTTTCTTTGAGTTCAGATTTTGAGTGCTACAGACACTTTTAAAAATGAAAATGGAACGCTTCATGGGACAAGAGCATATTTATTTAAATCTAAGCAAAAGTCTCAACTGTCTCAGACATGTTTACTTTTGTCTTGCTGCTGACAGAAGACACTGGCAGACACTAGCTCTTATGTCATCATTAGAAAGCTAATGGATGAGTCTGGAAGTCCCAGCAAGTTCTTAATGAAACAGAAGACCTAAAGCAAAACTTTCTTCACTCATCCCCATTTTTAAATTTCACTGTAAGGATAAAAGAAGTAGTAATAAAGTGTTTTACTTCCAGCTTTTGGCGCGGACTAGATTAACTGCTACAGAGAAATAGAAAAGCATTGAATGATGTGCAGTGAAAAAGTTAGTGTCTGTTTTGCAAGAGGAAAGAGTTTTGTCAACTAGCTTAGAATAAAAGATTTAATGAAAATTCATTTTTTAAAAAGTCCCCCCCAAAAAAGGCTCAGAGGAGACCTCATAGCAGTCTCCCAGTGCCTGAAAGAGGCTACAGGAAAGCTGGGGAGGGACTGTTTGCCAGGGTATGGAGGAATAGGATGAGGGGCAGTGGTTTGAAACTAGAGCAGGGCAGGGTTAGATGAGACATCAAGAAGTTCTTCTCCATGAGAGCAATGAGACATTGGAACAGGTTGCCCAGAGAGGCCAGGTGGTGGAGGCTCCATCCCTGGAGACATTCAAGACCAGGCATGCTGAGGCTCTGAGCAACCTGATCTAGTGCAGGATGTCCCTGTCACTCCAGGGAAATAGACTAGATGCTCATAGTGTTCTGGATGGCACTCATTAAGCATGCCTGATGATTCCACATGTATTCCTGCCTCAGAAAGAAACTAAGCAGCCTGTCTTTAGAGCCTCATGGCCAGCAGGGTGAGCAGAAACTCAGCACCTGTCAGGATTAGATCCATACATTCTTGAAACATAGTATGCCAACAAGCCATCTCCAACATCACTTCCCACTATTGGCCCTTATTGACCAACAGTTCAGAGTTCTAACACAGATTCGGTAAAACAGGAGCTGACTCAACAAACTGCCCTGGGAAATGTGTGTCCCTCTCCAGGTATGAGGCTTGTCACTGTTGGGCAGAAGGTTGGGCTTGATGATCTGAAATGTCCCTTCCAACTCAGATGATTATGATCTTATGATCTTAAATGGTCCCCTTTGGCATTCTATAATTTTTGAGGTGAAGAAACTCTACATTCTCAGACAGGGCTGTTGCTTGCTTTTATCTTTACATCTATAGATGTAGCTACAAGTTGAAGAATCTGCTGAAAACATTCACCACAGTTTTTATGCCATCTACTAGAACTTCACATATGCCCTCATCCATCCAACAGCACTGTGATGTAAAGGAAGGGTCTGTGACTTGGGAAGCTTCCAGGTAAAGAGCTCTCTGAAGTTCATCCTCATACTAGAACCTTCAAAAGGTCTATTTTGTGTATTTTTTACTCTGGTAGAACATTTGGAAGAACAGTTTAGTAGATTAATCCATATTTTCTTGACATGAGATCCTTCACTGTGTGTTTTTCCCATAATTTTGTCTTACCAGGGTGTCAATGTTCATATAAACAAATTGACTTCAAAAGTTTCAAAAAACATGGTTTCAAACTTCTGATTCCCTCTTCTTAACCCCTGCAGTGCATTTGAAGCAATAATTCCTGAACTAGGGAAATCCAAGTTTAGATTTTGGTTCACTAAGCTCTTCTAAAGTCTCTCTCTGTACAATATTTATATACAAATACTAAACCAGACACAAAGTATGTGATTTTAATGGTCTGAGGTCATATGTAGGTACATAGCTCATAGTTTACATGATCTGCTGGCTGCCTTTTTAATCAAAATATGGGTCACTAATTTTGTTTTATATGTCTGAGTTGGGTTGGGGTGAAGGTCAGCTGGAAAAGACAGTCTGGAGCCAGGAATGCAGTTATGGCAGTGGTTGGTGAGGATGGACAGAGAGAAAGCAGCAGGACTGCAGTCATACAGCCCAGACCCTGGGAACAAGAGCAAAAGAAAAACTCAACTGATCACAAATAGAGTACATGGATGAAGGTACAGGAAGACCAAAGGCTGGACAAGAGATGCCCTTTTCTTACTCACCTCCAGCAGCAGTAACCATTGCAGGGAAAGCAGAGAAAGAAAATCCAGGAAAAGTTAGTGGGGTAGCACTGGGGACAAGAGAAGAACAGCCAGAAGGGAACTGGAGGAGATAAAAATGGAAGGAGGCAAAAAGGAAAAGGAGGACAAGGGACAATGTCTGGTGTTTAAGGCAGTTGCTCAGAACTGTTGTCAAATAGCAGTAGCTGCGATAGAAACACCTCAGCTTTTTGATCCAGATACTGACATTTAGGGAATCATCTTAGAAAGAACTGGCATGGGTCCAGGACAAAATCTCAGGGCCTGGTTTTGCCAACCTGCTGAGCATCCTCACTGAGGGACAGTGGTGGACTGTGGGGAGAAGGGCCACAACTCCCACCTCACTCAGTTGTTGTGCTGGGCTGCTGCTCACCTTTATCCCAGGAAGATGTGATGTTCAGCATCCTTGAAATTAACTCTATCTGAAATGCCAAAAGGGTCAACATTTTATGTTTTTGTTGTATTTCCCTCAACTGTAGAAAGGAATCTGCTGTCAATTTGCTTCAGTGCTCTTGAAAAGCCTGTCACAGATACAGAAAGAACTCTTTTGAAAATCTGGCCCAAAACACAGACTTCCACACTTGCATTCTGGCCTCAAAGTTTGAAAAGCTCCTAGGGATCATTTTGGAAGAGTGGCTTAGTTTCAGTATTCCTGGAAACTCTGCCTTACTTACACTAAGAACTTTTCTAGACAGGATTTTAAAAACAAAACAACAAAACCTTACCTCTCTGCATAAACACTCCCAGAGTAATTCTACAATATATTCTACACAATGACATTATAATTTCCCAAACTTATTGTCCTGGTTTGAGGACAATTAAACTATGCGTAAAATAGCCCTAATAATTTAAACTAAAACAAGGAGATAATAAATTAGTAAAAATTGTATCCTGATGCACTTGTCTGCAGAGAAGGAGATAACAGAATTTTGTTTGTTTCCTGTAAGAGAATTTAAGGATATTCATTTACTCCAGAGAAAGAACAGACAAAGAATTATATATCCAGTATTGTCAAAGTTTTGCATGCACATGCAAATTCATCAGCACACGTTTACACACACATAGAAATTAATATTTATCTTCAAAAGCTAAAGGTAACAGATCAGTAAAAGGTGGAAGAATTGTACCAAACAGGTGGATATTCTGGGGTTGCCCATTAATACCTGAAAAGATTTGCTACATTATGTCTCCTCTCTTTGCCAAAATCCTCATGCAAAGCACATTCAAACCAGTCATTTAAGAAGAATCTGTCTACTTGAGATAAGCTGCTCCTGACACAGTTCTGCAATTTATCAAATATGACTTAACTGAGAAAACAAAATAAAAGTCTATTAGCTGCAATTCAGAGTTGTGACTGCAGTGTAATGGCTTCATTATGAGTGGGATGATAAACACTGCCAACCACAGGCCCTGTTTCAGAAGCAGCTACCAAACATAAGCCTTCAATCCTGCAGCACCGCTCTCTTCATCTGTTTTATCCTCTCACTGACATAGCACATGGTGCCCAGCCAAAGGCAGGGCACAGACCACAGGATGGAATTGGTGGGAGGTAGAGTCCCTCCTCTGTCCCTGCGAGATTTCCCTGGAGCCTTGGGAAAATAATCCATTTTTTTCCATTTCACTCTTTCCAACCTGGGTATGGAAGCACAGGTAATCTGAGAAAATAAATGCAGAGAAGGGCCACAAGATCCTTTGCCATCATAGCAACAGGCAACGAAAATATCCAAAGACTGTAAAGATTTATGCCATAATAACACAGCAATCCTTATTTTCTAACACTTCATCTGTCCTCCTGAAAGGAGTATGAAGAGGTATTGACTGTCACAGAGCTGTCACAGAATCATAGGGTTGAAAGGGCCCTTCAAAGGTCATCTAGTCCAACCCCCTGCAGTGAGCAGGACATCCTGCACTAGTTCAGGTTGCTCAGAGCCACAGCAAGCCTGGCCTTGGATGCCTCGAGGGATAGGTCCTCCACCACTTCTCTGTGCAGCCTGAAAGCTGGGCTTCATTACCTCCATTAGACCTTTATGCAGCCTGATGCAGAGAGGATGACAATCCATCCCTTCACCTCAGGCCCCACAAGCACTGCTCACTCCTGCTCTGACACACACAAAAACCAAGAGCCCAGGAAATATTTTGAGGAATATTTCCTCTGATTTCAAAAGAAGCAGCCAAAGAGACAGCCCTCATTTGAAGAACATCTCCAGGGTGGGGTGCTAAAATGCATGTAGCATCCAGATGCCTTATGTGTGCCTAGGTGGTGCCTGACTTGAATTAATTTGCTTAAAAATCCCAATCTGAATTCACTGATGATTTGCATATTAATTAGAAGCTTTCACAGCAAACATGGGCAAGATATTTAGTACTCACACAGAGCTCAAAGGAGACTTCTAATAGTAGCTAGAAGGCTAAGTCCTGGATCAAAACAACACCAAGTTCATGAGCTTTACAAATACAGAGGTAAAAAACCTGCTCCAAGTCTGAAGAACAAACAAGGGATTGATTCAGAGGATGCTGGAGGGGCTGTGGTAACACCAGCAGACTCCTCAGCCCTCCTTGTGGAAAGTGATCAAAGCCCAGACTTGGTACAATAAAGCTTTTAGCCAAAAAGAGGAGACAAGAAAGAAAAAGTCCATCCTGCAGCTTCAGCCTAACTGGTATGGTTGGAACTGCCCACAGAACAGACTAGGCTGCTTTAAGTAAGCAAGCTACAGAAAAAGACACGAATTTAGATCCATTCTGCCCCAAAACCACAGTGACCTATTAATTAAAAGCACATTCTCTATTTGTAGCCCAGTTGCTTTGTGTTGTTCATCAAACAGCAAACTGGTTCAGCCCCAGAGCAGCATCACCCTGGCACTGAGCTAATGCTCCCTCCTACAGACCTATCGACATCCCTCCTTCCCTATAGCCTGGAGCTACAAGATTGAGAAGTGGAGTCTTTGGAGATTGGGAAACATAGTCAGAAGCTGGAAAACTTAATGTTCAGTCTACAGTTCAGGCTCTTGCCATAAACATGATTTCTGACCAAGAGCAACTAATGGGGGAATAAAATAATCGATTTTTTAGCCCAGCACTACCTGTTGGAGCAGCAAATGGCTAAGGATGTCCCTAGAATAGAGACCACTGAAACTAGAATACAACTCAGGGAACTTTCAAATTTATTCCTGCAAGGTTTTTGTCAGTGATAGAATAAGGAAGCAGTCCAATCTCTAACAGAATTAAGCTACCCTTATATTCTTAGTTCTTATTTTAAGTTCTAAAATTAATTTCAATGGAATCATAGAATGGTTTGGGTTGGGAGGGAACTTAAAGATCATCTAGTTCCAACTGCCTTGCCATGTTCTTGCTCCTGCTAGAACAGGTTGCTCAGTGCCTCATCCAGCCTGGCCTTAAACACCTCCAGGGAGGGAGCATCCACAATCTCTCTGGGCAACTTGTTCCAGTATTTAAGTAAAAAAAAAAAAAAAAATTAGAAAACCACACACAAGTTTGTTTCATGAACTTGAACAAATTAGAGCCAGCTGGACCTGAATTGAAGCCACCAAACTTTATCTACCTGAATACCCTGGAGAACAGAGACCTTAAAATTTAGTTGGCACCTCCAGGTAGCAGAAGATGAACTCTAGTATTTCAGTTCTATTAAAGACCTCTTAACTACAAGGCACTACCAAATCTGTTTGCATCAAACTTCATTTATGCTCATTAAGCACAACTTATTACTGTTCTCTATCATTGGGCAAAATTAGGTTTTTTTTCCTGGGAAAAGTCATAATCAAAAGGCAACTTCGTTTCAGAATATTCCAATTTTGAACAGCAATCTGAAAAAAATCCATTTATCAAGCAACTCACTACAAATCACTTTACAAATATTACATGTAGAAGCAGAGGAAAAAAAACTCCAGGTGGGCAGCAAATGACAATAGCAGCCAGGGACAGAGGAAAGCAAGTTTGGGGCAGCTTTCTCAGGGATGAGACACCAACAATGAGCTTTTCTCTGCCCAAGAATATTCTTCCCCCCTCAAATATAGCACACAAAATAAAAGCATTGTTTTAGTTCTTAATCAGTCCAGCAGCCTACCAGTAGCTGAATAGCTTACAGGAAAGCTGGGGAGGAAGGGACTGTTTGCCTGGGCATGTTGGGGCCCTTTTATAAAACAGTTTTAAATGACATCAGTGTGTAAGTTTAAATCAGTTATTTAGGAAGTTCTTCCCCATGGGGGTGGTGAGACACTGGCCCAGGTTGCTCAGAGAGCTTGAGGAGGCCCCTTCTCTGGATCCATTCAGGGCCAGGTTGGATAAAGTTTTGAGCAACCTGACCTAGTGCAGGATGTCCCTGCTCACTGCAGGGGGTTGGACTGGATGGCCTTTGAAGGTCCTTTCCAACCCAACACATTCTATGTCTGCAGATAGGAAAGGTACCTATTCCAGAGCTGCCAGTGGAAGGAGGCAACAGGCAGAGCCCCAAGGGGCTGGTGAACCTGCAAGACTGAGCCCCAACTTGAACCTCACAAGGTGTTTCAGGGTTTGGGCAAAGATTGGAGACACAGGCTGATGGTGAACAAAGAGAGCTTGGTTATGCTGGGCTTAATTAAGAGATTGATAATTCCCAGTCAGATACCAGTCTGGGAGGAGGATTTGTGGGTTACCAGCCCAAGGACAGCACTTGCTTGAGATTAATCCTACTCTTAGGGAGAGATCAACTACGCCCTGAAAAATCCCACCCACAATGTTTCAGACCACCAGCACAGGACACCACAGAAATTATTTCTCCAATATAAGGGTGCCCTGGGGAGTAGCTGCAGAGTTTTTTAGAGTAAAACTCTGCCTTTCCATAGTGACTTACAAATCTTTTAAGAGATTTTATTCTAGGTACACGCTTAATAATCAGTACCTATAACTTCAAAATGAAGATGAATTTTGTCCTGCCTTCCTGTTTCCTGTAAGCTTATGGTCATCTCAGTGATCCAGAAGCTGTAGGAATCCCATATTCCAACTCACTGTCAGTCAATAGAGTGAAAAACACCACTCCTGTTTTAGCAGATGGCAGCAGAAATGCAATACAATGAGCAAGAACACTAATATAGAAATCAATATCTATTACAGTTTAAATCACATTGCAGTCCTGAAACAATAAGAGCAATCCTTTAAAAGCTAATGCTGATCCTGTTTGTATTAGAAATCAGTTCAATGTGTTTCAGATTTTAATCCTGTTACAAAAATAATTACCTTTTAACCTCAACCCTCCAAACCCATGCCCCTCCTTCTTCCACCCATCCTTCTCCTACAAAGGAAAATAAACCATCCAGGAAAAAGCACCCCCAAAGAAACCCAGACTCTCTTCCTCACTGTATGGCCAAGGGGATAGGGTTTCTATAATGGAGATGGATGGGAATTCCCACAACACTTGTGGCATGGTAAGTGCAGAGGGATTATTCAGGCAGTTATTGCTAAGAAGAGCCTTTCTAGCCAGTTACATCACAAAGAAGAAAGAAAATGAGTCTTCAGTCTGCTATCAAAGTAAATGCCTCCTTGAGTAAAGCTGAAGTATTTTTGTGCTAGAAAACAAACCTTCTGATATAATCAGAAGAGCTACATGCACAGCAATGCTGGGAAACCCAAACTCCATTAGTTCGCTGCATGCAGCCAGAGATCAGCACAAAGTGAAAATTGTTTGTTGAATCATTTATATAAATAAAAACAACATCATGGGTAAAAATATCCACCAACCCCTGTGTGTGCTGGATGACCCAAAAAACCTGACAGTAGGCAGACAGAGCAAGTAATATCTCATGTGAAAAAGGCTGAAGGTCTTTATGGTCTAGAAAAAAGACTCAGAGGGGATGCTGACAAATACTTATGGGGAGGATGTCAGAAGGATGGTGTCAGTTTGTGTTCAGTGGTGTCCAGGGACAGAACAAGAAGGAACAGGAACAAACTTAATTGTGGGAAGTTCCACCTAAACATGAGAAGGGACTTCTTTGCTGTGAAGGTGCCAAAGCCTTGGCACTGGCTGCCTAGAGATGTGGTAGAGTCCTCCATCTCCGGAGACATTCAAACTCCTCCTGAATGTGTTCCTGTGAGACCTGCTCTGGCAGACCCTGCTCTGGCAGGGGGTTGGACTGGGTGATCTCCATGGTATCCTTCCAGCTCCAGCAGAAAGAAGTCCCACAGCCTGACTAGAGCACCCTGGCAAATGAAAATCTGAGCACAAGCTTGTGAAGTAGCTTTATGTTGCAAGGATGAGCGTTCTTTGGGCATATAACAAGGGAAAATGGAACAGATTATATTAGTACCACACTTATTCCCACAACTGCCAGCAAAATGCTACATTCAGCATTGGTGTGCACACATCAAGAGAGAGCTTGATAAATTGGATATGGCTATAAGCCATGAGATTGATTAAAGGATGGGAAAGCACATCTTAAAGTCAGAGTCTTGAGGAGTTCAATTTATTTAGCTTATCAGAGAGAAGGCTACAGCATGTCCAGTCACCAAGTAAATACTTGAGAAGAGGAAAGTTGCTAAGAAGAGACTTTTCATCCTAACAGAGGTGCAACAGTCTCATAGGTATAATGTGAAACAACACAAATTTAGGCTAGTCCCCCTGACAGAGCAGGAACACCCACAAGAGGTCACACAGGAATGAACTCATTGTACAAATCACTGGTTATAATTTTAAAATTATGAAATAGGTGTTTCTTTAAAGGATACACTATGCCACAAATTGAAATCCAGTCCAGCTCCCAAAGCTCAAAAAAAGCCTATAATAATAGATAATTTGTGAATAGCCTTTTGATTTTTCATTTCCTCTGCTTCTTAGCATTCAAAGTTTGTTTGATTCAATGAGAAAACTCAGTGTCATATACATTGCTTCTAGCTCATTTTGCCTCTCTAAACTCTGCTTCTTTCTGCTTTTCAGTACAAACTAGGACATCTTTACATGTGAGAATTTATATTAGTGTCCTTAAAAGTACACAAATCACTATATACTGACATCTCACCACCTATCCCACTTAGTGTTTTATTGAGCACTCCTTTTCTTCGCCTATTGAAAAGCCACCACACTGGAGCTCTACTTGCCCAAGCCCTGTTTGGTATCTGGGTCACAGCAGAGGTTGCTCCTACTCCAATCTGGATTGTATTCCCCTCACCTAGCCCCTTTGGCTGTGTCCTTTTTAACTGCCCATCACAGATGTGAAAAAGCAGAGCCTTGGGCTCTCACATTGCCTTTCAAACCTATAGAAAATAAGTTCCTGGCAACTTCCACCTGGGTTAGTTCAGTGCTATGGGCAAAGAAAGAAGTGAGAAGAATACAACGGGAGGAGGACAGGAAAAACCCCAAAGTTTACATTTTTCTCATAGGACCACAGAATCAGAAGACTCCTTGAAGGAACATATAGTCCAACCCCCTGCAGTGAGCAGGGACATCCTGCACTAGATCACATTGCTCAGAGCCTCAGAAAGCCTGGCCTTGAATCATAGAATGGTTTGGCTTGGAAGGGACACCCTGCCACAACCACAGACACCTCCCACTAGACCAGGTTGCTCAGTGCCTCATCCAGCCTGGCCTTAAACACATCCAGAGAGGGGGCATCAACCACCTCTCTGGGCAACCTGGGCCAGTGTCTCACAACTCTCATGGGGAAGAACTTCCTAATGTCTCATTTGACTCTGCCCTGCTCTAGTTTCAAACCATTACCCCTCATCCTATTGCTACATGCCCTTGCACACAGTCCCTTCTCAGCTTTCCTGTAGGCCACCTTCAAGTACCTCTAGGTATCCTCATGAAGGGCAATAGGAGAAATCCTGGGAGCTGGACTCTGGCTGCCCTGCTCCACCTGTGATAAGGCCCTTTTTGTAGCAGCCAGGAGCAGAAAGAAAAGAAAAAACCCCCCAAAACTTGGAAAGTTTTTTTGTAAGAAAAAGCCAAGTCAAATGAATGCACATGGACCAGTGAATCCCCCAAGCAAACCCCAGGCCGGGCAGAGGAGCTACTGTCCTGCTGGCAGCCAGGCTGGGTTTGTGTCGGTGGTGGGGAGGCAGCAAACAAGCTGTCCACCCTTCCTGCCATGCTCCTAGGGCCCCTCATGCCCAAGCAGCACCAGCTGCCCAGGCTCCCTCTTGGCAATTGCATCTGGGACCTTTCAGAAGCACTGAAGCATTTCCACCATCTGGTGTTTGTGATTTATTTTGGAACTGCAAACCAATTAAAGTGTTTTGTTTACCCTACTCAGGGGGATAAGAGTATCAAGAACATTGCCATCACTCCTGCTGTTTTGCCTGGTGGGAATCCCCCTCTTAGCCATGGTGGCTAGTGGAATGGTGACCACTGTCCTAGCTATTCTAACCATTTCTGTGACTCAGGAATGACTCTGTGGTTGTTCCAGTGAGAAGCAACTTATTTATTACATTTATTGCATCTACCCATTGATTTTTTTTTTAATTTAAACTGAAGAACCAGTCTCTAGGTGCCAAAATAATCCTCTCAGAAGAAAACCACTGGCCCAGGAGGCCACCTCTAGCCCAAGGAACAGATGAGCCACCAAGGTAAACACAAGCAACGGTTCACATCAATGTGGGGAGTGCTGCTGCCATGTACAAGCCCTTGTACAAGCCTACTCTTGCTGCCACTTGGAATGGGAGTTACTACAGTTCATGCTGGAGAATGTTCCAGGGAGATCTCATAGCAGCCTCCCAGTAACCGAAGGGGCTACAGGAAAGCTGGCGAGGGCCTGTTTGCCAGGGCGTGGAGTGATAGAAAGAAGAGCAACGGTTTGAAAGAAGAGCAGGGCAGGGTTAGATGAGACATTAGGAAAATGTTCTTCTCCATGAGGGTGGTGAGGCACTGGAAGAGGTTGCCCAGAGAGGTGGTGGAGGCACCATCCCTGGAGACATTCAAGGCCAGGCTTGCTGAGGCTCTGAGCAACCTGATCTAGTGCAGGATGTCCCTGCTCACTGCAAGGGGTTGGACTAGATGACCCTTGAAGGTGCCACCTTTCAACTCCATGATACTGTGATAGAGGTGAGCAAACCTGGAGTTTTTGGAGCAGGGACCAGTTCTCCACTTGGTGTTTGCCCAGTGTGCGATCCCCGAGTTCAGCTCCTATGTTTTGCAGTGACAGCAATGACAACGTTACAGCCACATGGCTAAATGGCTTTGCTGCAAATGCACTTCACAGCAGACATCAGAGAAATAAACAGCCTCTAATAAGTGTAATTTTCTGTGCATACTGGGCTTTAAGATACATTGATTTTAAAAATAGAATCACAAAGTGGTTTGTGTTGGAAGAGAACTTAAAGATAATCTAGTTCCAACCCCCTTGCCATGGGCAGGGACACCTCCCACTAGACCAGGTTGATCAATGCCTCATCCAACCTGGCCTTAAACACCTCCAGAGATGGGGCATCCCCAACCTTTATCTTTGGTAGAGGTAAATAAGCAGGCAGCATTAAAGGTTCTAAATATGGCTGAGGATTTCCTGCTTGGTGGCTCATTCTTGGAGAAAACTGAAACCCATCCACCTCTCTGGCAAACCTCTTCCAGTGCCTCACCACCCTCACAGCAAAGAACTCTTCCTTATATGCTGCCGAAAACTCCCTCTTCCAATTTGCATCCATAACTCCTAGTCTGGCCATCCTGTACTCTACTAAAATAAACTACATCAGCCGTTCTGTAGCTCCCTTCAAGTATTGAGAAGATACTGTGATGTCCCCCCTGAGCCTTCTATTCTCCAGGCTGAACAACCCCAACTCCTTCAGCCTGTTCTTGTAAGGGAGGTGCTCAATAAACTGATGAAGTATCAGTACTGAGAAATTCCAACCTTATTTGCTCCAGTCTTAGCCTCACCAAAGCCTGTGGGAATTCAGGGTTTAACTTACCTCTTTTACTTTACTGTGCATCTCATACAGGAGATCAGGCAGCTGTGAAACACACACAGCAACTCACACAACAGCTCTAATGGCCTTTGGATCAGGATCATAAATGATGATTTTTAAGGAATCTTGACAAGTCCTCTACAACTAAAACAAAATGGCTAATACATCACTTAGTATAATAAACCTCTGCTGATTTATTATGTTTCTAATTCTTGCAATATGCAAAATGGTTGAATTAATCATTTTTGCAGTGCCATGGCAGGACTGGGCTCCAGTGACATCCCTCTGCAGAGCAGTTTTCCTGGAGGACTAATAAAAACTGATCATTAAAACAACTGGATTTGGCTTTGATTAGAATCACCATAGGATAAAGGGAATAAAATGGATTGGAAAGAAGAATGCGGAAAACAAATGAAAGAGACAGATACTAGTGAATACTGCACATTAATATTTACAGAGGAATTAGAGATAAAAACTTGTAATATGGTCAGCAATGAGGTGTGAAATGCACCATATTACCAGTTACTTGCTGCTGCACCAGAATATAAGCCAAGAGAATAAGGTGAAATATGAGGTCATTTCCATCATTCTGCACTTAATTACACTTGTCCCAATTTTGGATACACAAGCTGAGATTTTAAACTGAATCACAGTAAATAATTATATATACACCCACAAAAAATAAAACACTTTGTTCATCAACTCTAGGCTGAAGATGAGGTTTCACCACTATGACAGCTCCCACTGCATTTTTCTCTCTGGTTTCCCACTGCAAAAGTGACAAATTTCTACCTGAAATGCTACCAGCTGTTTCTCTAGCACAGGGGGCAAAGTATTTAATAAATGATCAAATATTTATTGCTTTCTTGTTATTGTATTTAAATTATCAGTTCCCTTTTCTCCCCTTCTACTTAGGCCCTCTACTATCTAGTAGGAGAGAATACATGGATTCACTGACTGGTTCCTTACAGAGGATGTGTTTCTCATTTACACATACCACGCTGTCTAATACTAGACATGGAAGGTGGAAAACTGCCTGCCTTGGTGAGGTAATTCAGATTATGTTAACTATCTGCAATGAAATGGCTCTAAAGTTCCTCACTCAAACCTGGGAACTTCAGAAGTCATATATTACAAACTAAACATCAATTTCTTCCATATACCTAAACTTCAGAAGAAATTGTTTACAAAATATTTACAGAGGGTCTGGGATGCACCAAGAGGTTAGTTCTCTTTGAGGGCATTGTGTAGCTCTGAAGGTGCCTCTGTAGAAGGACCTGAGTCAGGAGCTCTGAGTCCTGTCCCACCATTCATTATCTACTTAGGATCTGTAGAGAGAGCTGCTTTCTGAAGCAGACAGAGTATAGGTCTTCAACACATCAAAATGAAAAATAAAGAATCCTACATGAAACAATGTATTGGTAACTCTTGGCAGTGTTTTGAGGACCTTTCATTCAGCAATCCTATTGACTGAACCCTCCTTTTCATAAAGCAGCTAGATCAAGCCCTGCCAACAGAGCTACTTTTTAAACTTCTTGAGCCCTGAATGGGCAATAGTTTGTAACTCGAACAGGGCAAGGTTAGATGAGACATTAGGAAGTTCTTCCCTATGACGCTGGTGAGACACTGGTCCAGGTTGCAGAGTGGTAGTTGTAGTGGAAGGCCCATCCCTGGAGACATTCAAGGCCAGGCTTGCTGAGGCTCTGAGCAACCTGATCTAGAGCAGGATGTTCCTCCTCACTGCAGGGGAGTTGGACTAGATGACTTTTGATGGTCTCTTCCAATCCAACACAGTTTACAATTCCATGATTTTATGAAGTCATACATGCACCACATTCAGTTTCTCAAATACAACTTTAATTTTATTTGACCCTGGATCTAGGACAGAAGAAAGACAAATGTCTCTTCCCTGAGGCAGGTGCTTTTTACCAGGCATCAGCCCAAAGCAGAAGATGTGAAACTGAGATGGAGCTGAAGCTTGTAAGCAGCAGCAGCAACATCACCTCTTGGCCATCAATATTACCACCAGTGACACACCACTAACGAAGAAGTAACAATGTTAGGGGTTTCATTGTTATTGCTGTTTTGTTTTAAGATTGTACATATGTACTTCTGTCAAGATACCTGAAAAAAAAAAAGAATCAACATAATAAGCATAACTCCTATTGTCAGTGTCACTGAATTCACATCAATCAGGTCCTAGGCTCCTTCACTCACTTGGGCATATTGTTGAGCTGTGCAGCATGACCCTGAGGTTACTGATCTGTGACCACTGAAGGCTATGATTGGAAATAAGTCATCAAAGATGTAGCTACTGATTAGTACACAAAGGAAAATGCACTGCAGAGCCTGTTTGCAGAAGGTCCCTTAAGACCTCAAACTAGTCTCTACATCCATATTTCATACTGATACTCAAACTCAAAACCACTGCAAGAAAAGGCTCCACCACACAGCTGGAACAGTGGCTTCCAAAAAGGCCTCAGTGTCTCAGGTCAAGGTGACAGCTTTGGAAGCCTTGCTCCTGAGGACACAGTCAGCTCAAGTGTCTCCAAGGACCAACCCTTGCACTGTAGCCTGTGAACAATCCCTGCTCCTGTGCTGTTATAGAATCACAGAATGGTTTGGGTTGGAAGGAATCTTAAAGATCATCTAGTTCCAACCCCCTTGCCATAGGAAGGGACACCTCCCACTAGATCAGGTTGCTCAGTGCCTTGTCCACCCTTGCCTTAAACACCTCCAGAGAGGGGGCAACCTCTTCCTGTGTCTCACCACCCTCACAAGCAAGAACTTCTTTTTTAGCTCCAGCCTGAATCTCCCCTCTTCCAATTTACGTCCGTTATTTCGAATCCTTCCATCACATACCCTAGTCAAAAGCCCTACCCTTATGATAAACAGGAGAACTGACAGGTTTCCACACTAGACCAGTTTCTTCAGACTTCATCACATGAGGTTGTGCAGAAGGGCAGGTATGGGGCAGGGATTAAACAGGAAGGCATGAAGACAGATTGATTTTTTACATTCGTTTTACTCATCATGCCTTACTCCTGTTAGAAGGACAAAGAGCTCACCAGCTCTAGAATCACAGTCAGGTCTCTACAGGGTTTGTTGGAGTGCAGATCCCAAAAAACTCAGTTACAGACAATGGAAATAATCACAAAAGGCAAGGTCCCAAAATGATGTACGTGACCTAACCCAGATAAAGACAACCCACAGAAAGCCACTAAGGGACAGAGGAGCAGATGTCACTGAGCCAGCAACAGCAACATAAAATATATATTTGACAATATTTAATTGCTTCAGGTACAAATCAGATTCTTACTGTTCTTACATTTTGTGGTACAGGTGAAATAGAAACATTTACCAAACCAGACAGTGTAAAAAGAAGATTTAGAAAAGCTGATAGAGTTCTACAGCAGCTACAGAAGGTGTATGAAACGAGAGAAATAGAGAAATCTTGCACTGGGCTTCAGCGATGGATCTTTTTTCCTATGATAATAGCAGATAAGATAGAATATCCATATTTTGTAAAGCCAAATAAAGACTTGCTTTGATAATATCCTGACAGCACAGCTTGGATCCCGAGGACAACTGTTACTTTCCTACAAGACTGCAAGCAATGCATCTGCTGGAGCTTTAAAGTAGATAAGCACAATTGTGGAAAATGGGTATTGTCAAAAATAAGACTCCATAAGACAACTATGTTTGATTGATGACCACCTTCCTCATCGTAATAAGTTTTGTAGAGGGTTTAGTTTAGTACTACTAAAAACTGAGGGGAGCCTAGGTAAATAAAGAGTGGTTATACTGAGGAATCCAGATCACCCATCTTATTAAAAAATATGTACTTTATAAGGCCACACTTAATTCTGTAAAATATAAACTTGTTAATGACTGATCATCCTGACCAACATCTTAAATTGTCTGCAGTTCACAACTTCATCCAGCTTAAAGAGAAGGCTAGAAACATGGCAGCTCCTTGAAGGAGAGCCCAAATAAAGCAGAGATTTTATCTGATCTGTAAAGCTTGTGGATAGGGTTTTTTCCCAGTTCAAACATTAAGCACTGACCCAGGAAGATTTACAATTTCAGTCCCAATAGAACTGTCACTGAGTGCAATACATGAGAAATATTATTGCACATTTTTGCACCCCACATTGTAACTACCCACAGTGATGCCAACTGAAGTAGATGCTTCTCTTCTGCCTCTCATCACTTATTTCTGCCACCTTCTCTAGTGCCTTCTGTTCCTCCACCTTACTGCCAGTAACAAACCTTTATCATCTGCATTTGCTGCCCTGGGATTATATTCATGCACCCCTCTGCAATTCAATAAGCAACCTGGAGATGACTTCCCCCCCTCTCCTTTAATTGTACTAATCTGACTACATGAGTTGGCACTGTAGGAGTTGATTTGTTTTCTCTCAGTTTAACCAAGACTTGGTTGGCAATATGACTGATAGGAAACAAGGAACACAGTAGGTATTTTGATCCCACTGTCTGCCTTTTCTCCCCTAAACCATGTATCAGGCCTCCCAAAACCCTTTCTCCTCATCCATTATCACGTACTAACTCATTTGTACCTTAAAAGAGCTCCAGTGAATGCAAGAGAAGAGTGACCAGAGGGTCAAGGGAGGTGACTTTACTGCTCTACTTGGCTCTGGTGAGGCCCCACCTGGAGTTACTGTGTCCAGTTTTGGAGCTCTCAACATAAGAAGGACACTGAGCTGTAGGAGCAGGTCCAGAGTAGGGCCACGAAGAGGATGAGAGGGCTGGAGCACCTCCCTTATGAGGACAGGCTGAAGGAGTTGGGGTTGTTCAGCCTAGACAAGAGAAGGCTCAGGGGGGACCTCAGAGTAGCTTCTCAATACCTGAAGGGAGCTACAGAAAGGCTGGGGTAGGACTTCTTAATGGGGTACAAGATGGAAGAACTAGGAGTAAATGGATGTAAATCGGAAGAGGGGAGATTCAGGCTGGAAATAAGAGAAGTTCTTTCCTGTGAGGGTGGTGAGACATTGGAAGAGAGGCTGTGGATCCCCCCTCCCTGGAGGTGTTTAAGGCCAGGCTGGATGAAGCACTGAGCAACTCGGTCTAGTAGGAGGTGTCCCTGCCCAAGGCAGGGGGGTTGGAACTAGATGACTTAAGGACGTAAACAGTAAATAATAACCATGGCTCAAACATGGAGTTCACAGATCACCAGGATGACTTCAGACACCAACACCGTCCAAGTCCACAATCCCATTTGCTCTCCTGGAAAACATTAAGCACAAGGAACTACGCAGTCACTGAGCACTGTATGAATGGAGGCTGAGCATGGAAAGCCTGTCTGTGCTTTAATGAGTACCTGCAGTAGGAGATGTATCGGAGTGGGGGATGGAACTGGAGTAACGATGCAACCTCAAGATGAGTATGATCATTCTCCTCTATTGCTAGTTTCACACAGTTTATACAGGCGTACACAGCATAAACAATCCTATGACTGGATAACTGAGGTATTAAACCAGCAGTTAATTGGTTAACTGGATCGGTCCATGCTGGGCAGTACTCCCTCAGTTCCCAGATAAGGCACACTTTGTTTTCATAACTTTAGTTGTTTACCTTCCTATTCTCAGGATCAAGAGAGCAAGGTCACTGTGCGGCCTGCTCAAAGCGCTGGGTTGCTCAGGATATATCCTTTGCTTACCAGCTATCCTTCCACAGAGATGATGCCAATATCCTGGGCAGATAACACCAGCCTGACAAAGGCAGGTATTCACTGATGCCTCCAGGAGGCATTGCTAAGGATCTTTGGAAATCACAGCCCACAGTTGTTCCTTAAAGATGTGCAAGTTGCTGGTAATAACATTATCCCCACAGTCCCAGTTACTGCTCTGCAGTGCCAGAGAGCAGAACCAGCAAGAGGTCTTCCTAAGACAGAGATGCAAACAAGCATCCCATTTACTGACACTTTCAAGAAGCTACAGATTAAATAAAGTCCAAATTGCTGCTTCTGAGTAGGCAGATTGTTGTGGGTAAGACACTTCCTACTGAGTTGACTTCTTAAATTTACCAGCTCCTGCTCAAGAAGAGCTGAAACTGATTATCCTCAATGTGCTAAATGTCACTTAGTCATGAAATGTGAGGTTTCTTTTGCTCCCTGCAGACTAGAAGCAAACAGACTGAGCTATAATTTTGTACCACTGAGGGAAAGTTCGGTCACCAAAGGGCCAAGGAAAGGTTGCCAAGCTGGTGAGGATGGCAGGAGGTGGAAAGAATGGGGAAAGAAAGAAATAAAACATACTCAAACTGCCATGAATGCTTTAAAGAGCTACGTTAAAAGAAAAAAAAAAAGATATATATTTTAAGGAGATGAAACACTTGCTAATGTGATGCTTATATTAAGAATGTAGGCAGATTGGAGAGTGATATGAAACATGTCACTGGAACTGGCATTTCCATATTGTATGTTGGGATTTTTGCCCTGAGGGTAGAAAAAGAGGCAAATGAAACAGGTTATTTCCACTTCCCCAGCCCAGCTGAGTTCCACGTAGCTGTCTCAGCAGCCTGACATATCAGAAGGCAGGCTGGAAAGCATATTTATAACTCAATTGCAACCAGATAATTCAGTTTTTTTTCTTCTTTAGTAACAAAATTTTAAGCCTGGGGGGGGAGTTTAAAATTTCAATTAATTGCTGTTCAGTCTGGGTAAAACACCAGGATATGAGGCACTGCAAATAGCTCACTTGCAATATGGCAGCAGGATTTTGTGAATATTTGTTGCAACACATCTGTGGGAAAAGCAGCTGTGAGGGACAGAGAAAGGAAAGGTAAGAGGGTTTTATTTGGAATGAAGCCAAGATGAATCCAACACAGAAGCCAGGAGATGCCAGGCAGGCATTCCTCCTGGCACCAGGCACATCTATGGATCCTTCCTGAGGGGATGCAAAAGCAATTTTAACTTCAGTTCTCAACACAAATGGGAGAGCAAACACCCTAATCTGCCAAACACTTTGCATAAGGGTTTATGACCAGGGAAAAATGAGAAAAAATGAGACAATAACAACATGAAGTCTAGGAATAATGAGGGACTAGGAATAACAGATGGAAATTGGAAGAGGGTAGATTCAGTCTAGATATGAGAAAGAGATTCTTTACTGTGTGGGTGGTGAGACACTGGAACGGGTTGCCCAGAGAGGCTGTGGATGCACCCTCAATCCTTGAAGGTGTTTAAGGCCAGGCTAGATGAGGCACCGAGCAACCTGGGCTAGTAGGAGGTGTCCCTGCCTATAGGAGGGGGGTTGGAACAAATGATCTTTAAGTTCCCTTCCAACCCAAACTATTTTATGATTCTATGACTATTCTAAGTCTGAACAAAAGAGAGCTTTGTATACTTAGAAAACCTGCAGTCTAAGAGAAGTTTGGAGTATCTTCATAGAATCACAGAGCCTAAGGAGACCTTCAAAGGCAATCTACTCCAACTCCCTTCAGTAATCAGGGCCATCCTGCACCAGATCAGGTTGCTCAGAGCCTCAGCAAGCCTGGCCTTGGCTGTCTCCAGGGATGGGGCCTCCACCACCTCCCTGGGAAACTTGTTCCAGCGTCTCACCACCCTCATGGGGAAGAACTTTTCCCTCATGGCTCATCTAAATCTGCCCTGCTCTAATTTCAAACCATTGGCCCTTGTCCTGTCACTCTATGCCTTGGCAAACAGCCACACTCTAGCTCCTCCCCTTTCCTGTAGCCTCTTCAGGCACTGGGAGGACACTGTGAGGTCTCCTGGAGCCTTCTCTTTTCCATGCTGAACAGCCCCAACTCTCTCAGCCTGTTCTTGTCCAGTCCAGCAGGAGTAGCAAGGCTGAAGAATCTTTCACCTCTCTCCGTAGCCAGAGAGCTAGCTGCAAAGGTGACATGCTCAGCAGCCAGATTTTCCAGCAAACATGATTTCTCTTACACTTCTCTTACTCTTACACCACCAACAAGTAGACCATAAAGCAGATGATGTGGATTAAGTTGACACTACTTTGAAAAAACTAGGAATAAGATGTCTATATACTCTGGACTATTTTTCATGCTATTTATTGCACATGGAGGAAAAAGAACACGTACTGGGTAGGTTCTTCATGGGTGGTAAGACAGGGCTGAGGATGACAGCAACTACAGTAAAATTCTCTCATAGACTAAAGGATACACATCTCCCTGCACAGAAAACACCAAAGCTAAGCAGTGGCTATTAAAAAAGCCTATTTAAACCGTAGAACCTTGTAAAAATAGAAATGTCAAAAGTAAAGATGAAGCAGGTATTTTGGACCTGAGGAAAACCTTGGCAGCCCTTAACCTCTCTCTGAATGCTGGCTGTTTTTTCCCTGAGTCAACAGCTGGTAAATTGAGTCCCCCTGTGAATTCAAAAATAAGTTTGGCAGAACACTGCTTCTTATTTATGACTAGTAAATGGTTAGCCCCTGTCCCCCCCACAACCACACAAGAAATGACCAACAAATCCAAAGTCAGGGCCCATGTGAGTGAACTTCACCCCAACAGTGCAGAGACCAGACCAGAGAAGCGTCCCACAAGGAAGATACTTTGTCTTTATTCTCAGTTAGGACTTGTTATGGTCTCATTTTCTGCAGAAGCAGAGGCTGTGCCTTCTTCTTCACTCAGCTTAGAAAATTACTGTAATTCTGAATTAGACAAGAAAACTTCAGCCATACTGGGGCAAAGTACTCACTTAGCTCAGTGTTATCTTTAAAAACACTAACATTTTAGAGACCAAAAACTTCACCCAAGTCACTCAAATCATCTTTCCCCACAGGAGTAAGAATCTGTTTTTTTGCCAAGTTGGTAGCACTAAGGGCAATGGTCACCAAAGGCTTTTTTATGGCTCAGTATTTTCTTTCACCAGCTTCATTTACTGCTCCTTTAGATCCACTGGCAATACTGAGATCCTTATTATGAAGAGTTGGCCACAGTCATCTTAAGAATGAAGGTCCCTCTCTGCAGTACTACTTCCGGATAGCCTCTAGGACATGGCCTCTGGTCTGCCATTGTGTCACACTCTGTGTGAAGGGCACAGACAGAAACCTGACTGCTATCATGAGGCAGACAACACATTTTACACTCAACTGTTGCCTGTCCAGCCACAAGGCAGAGACAGGTTGCAGTGTGTGGATGGCAGAATGTTCTACACCACAGCTCTGGGCCACCACCACCTCCTAGCACTTGACCCCACAACTGAGAAGCATGAGAAGAGATCAAACCAAGTCACCCAAGTTTGCCTGCAAAATAGCTTCCAGGGCAGCAGCAAACTCCACATTGCAGGAGAAGCAGCCATGTCCCAAGGGAAGGGTACACAGAGCCACCCATGCTACAGGTGGGCTGCCGTGTTGCTTGGGCTCAGCACATACTGCTAGAATAGGGCTTAAAAATCTCACCACAAGATGATAACACCATTACACAGACTTGGAAGCTCTTGAAATCCCATCCAACCACACCCTAAAAAAGACCTGATATTTTTTCTTACCAGAAGACATCCCACCAGGACAAATGCATATTCAAGATAGGAATTTCCTATTTCACCCAGGCCAAGTCTTAAGAAGTCATTAAGAGAAGCACATACTTACAGAATCATAGAATGGTTTGAGTTGGAAGAGACCTTAAAGATAATCTGGTTCCAATCCCCCTGCCATGGGCAGGGCACACCTCTCACTATACCACATTGCCCAGTGCCTCATCCAGCTTGGCCTTAAACACCTCCAGGGAGGGGGCATCCACAGCCTCTCTGGGCAACCTGTTTCCAGTGTCCCAACACCCTCACGGTAAAGAACTTTCTTCTTATAACCAGCCTAAATCTCCCCTCTTCCAGTTTTCATCCATTACTCCTAGAGCTGCCATCACATATCCTATTAAAAAGTCCTACCCTGGCCTTTCTGTAGCCCCCTTCAGGCATTGAGAAGCTACTATGGGGTCCCCCCTGAGCCTTCTCTTGTCTAGGCTGAACAGCTCTTGTCAGCCTGTCCTCATAAGGGAGTTGCTCCAGCCCTCTGACCATCCTCATGGCTTTATCTTTTATAACATTTCTCCTTGCTCAATCCTAAATTCTAATCCTTTTAGTTTTCTTTCAGAAGGTACTAACCACAGTAAAAACTTCTCAATTTTAGCATCTTATCTTTTTAAAAGGTCAGGGTCCAATGATGTATTTTTAGAAAAAAAAATCACAGTTATCAGCAGTTAACATATGGGATGTACTGAATAACAGGAGAGACAGTATTTATATTATATTTACTGAAAACATGTGGAGTCTCTTTCCTCTTATACTACTGTGTGATGCACTAACTTCCAGATTAAAGTTTATCAGCAATGGCAACTGATTCACTAAATAGAAATAATGATTTGCTAAATTACAGCAGCACCTGCTGTTACATATTGGCATTTGAGATGTGCATTGATGAATTTTAACACCAAGGTGTGTTAGAGACACAAACTAATAAAATCTCCCCACAGCTCATGAAAATGGGTAATAATTACTCTATCATCTAACAGGGAGACTTCCTACTGGTTATACATTTACCTTCATGCACAGAGTTGCATACTGATGGCTGCTAAATTCAGATCAAGGGAGGCAACAGGGCAATCTAAGCAAATTCTCCCAGGAAGGCAAAGCTCAGCAGTGAAACCACATTCTGCTGTAACTTAGACTTTCTCTGATGTCTCTAACTCATTCTGATCTTCCACTGATTGGAGAGAAGAGCAACTGCAAACCCCAAACCATTCTCACGGTTAATTTATGGCTCTGATGGGAAACAATGGGTTTCTGAAACCGAATGGGCTCTTTAGAGAGTGACTGATTTCCTGAGATGCTGCTGAGATGCTCTACCAGTCAAATGCAAGAAGACTAACCTCCTAATGCCACCTCCTGACTTGGTCATCTGTATAAAAGCGACTTTAGAAATGCAAAGAAAAAGAGTACAGAGGTCTTCAAAATCAACAGCTTGTTCATTTGGGGATTTTTAGGCATTTTTTTAAAAAAAGATTGACATTTTCACAAGGAAAAAAGAAATTACGGGGTCAGGGTTGCATTATGAGACCATACTTCACCCTTTTTCCTTGTCTCCAGTGCTCGATGAACAGTCTCAGGAAAAATTAGAGAACTCTTGAGTGTGTGACAACAATTCAGTGACATCAGGGCACATTTTGCCTCTAATGTTTGCCACAGCATGGAGCAGTAGGACAAGGGGCAATGGTTTGAAACTAGAGCAGGGTAGGGTTAGGTTAGACATTAGAAAGATGGATGGTGAGACCCTGGCCCAGTTGCACAGAGAGGTGGTGGAGGCCCCATCTCTGGAGACATTCAAGGCCAGGCTTGATGAGGCTCTGGGAAACCTGATCTTGTGCCAGAACAGGTTGCCCAGAGAGGTTGTGGATACCCCCTCCCTGGAGGTGTTTAAGACCAGGCTGGATGAGGCATTGAGCAAACTGGTCTAGTGGGAGGTGTCCTTGCCCATGGAAGGGGAGTTGAACTACATGATCTTGAAGGCCCCTTCCAACCAAAACCATTCTATGTGCCTGCTCACTGCAGGGAGCTGGACTAGATGGCCTTTGAAGGTCCCCCTATGATACATTGTGATGGAGCTGTTTACAACTTACAGGCAGCAACACCACTTTCTGCCATGTACCACAGGAAGCAAAGGAGGTATCTCTTCCTGCAAAAGTAACAGTTGTCAGATGAAAATCTCAATTCAAATTCTCTGTGCTGCTTCCCTACTAAAGTGCCACCCAGTGCTGTTAGAAACACTCAAGACAGGGAGCCTACAAAGAAGCCTCATACTGATCACCTTATTAAACTATCATCTGTCAATGTGATTTAATTATTTAGTGCCTAGAACACTTCTACTCAGAACATATTTTCAACACTTGGGGTAGAGCATCCTTTACCTAGATGGAATTTTATTTTGTTTTCACAATTCTAATCTAATCTTGGAGCTATGAGAGTTGTTCTAGCTGTCATGAATTCAGAGAGCTTCATCAGAAACCAGCCTTTTCACTTTTCTGATGCTTTTAAAGAAAATTACCAAAACTAAGTATTTCTAATTTCATTATGAATTTTCTGATTCTCTTCAGGTAAGACTGGCTGAAAAGGTCAGAGCTCTGTTATCACTGTCCAATACAAATATATACTAAACACACAACTAAGCCTCATCTTTTTACGCCAATATAAAACTAGATCTACATCAACTTTCAGAATCCTAGATTGCTTTCTCAAATCACTTAGTGTATGAATTGAAGAAAACTAATATATGAATTACCTGACTACTTAAACAATAGATGTAAAACCCTGCCAGATCTCCCCACATGGGCCATGGATCAGTGGGGACTGTGCCTCCAATCTGCTGTTGTCCCTCTATAGGGAAAACAAGCATCTGAGGTCTTTAAGATGACTTCATTTCCCTGTGGAACTACACCACCTGCTGGTGTCTGTGGTGACGTAAAGGTAGCCTTTTTCAAAGGGAGACATCTACTAGTCAAGCAGAACACTATGAACTAAAGCCTTTGATAGAAGGACACCCACAAGGCTGCCCAGAGAGGTGGTGGAGGCCCTATCCCTGGATGCTTTGAAGGCCAGCTTGCTGAGGCTCTGAGCAACCTGATCTAGTGCAGGATGTCCCTGCTCACTGAAGGAGGTTGAACTAGATGGCCTTTGAAGAGCCCTTCCAACTCCACCCATTCTATGATTCTATAAAGGGAAAGGGGAATGAATACACACGGGAGTGCGGATGCTGTCAGCCATGTAGCCCAGCACACTCCTGTGTGGCAGGGAGATCTCAGCATCACCAGCAGCCACTAAATTACTCTCCTTAGTCCAGCATCCTGTTTAGCTTGTACAGATCAAACAGGAACACACACTGCTGTTATCCTTTCTCAGCTATACCCCTCTCTTTAGGTGTGTGACACTTGTTACATTGCAAAAATCAAAACAAATCTGTCCATGGATTTACTGTGCCAAACAAAGAAATACCTTGTTTCATCTACTGGATGTTAAATAAGAAGAATCTACACCATGTTAAAAAAAAAAAAAAAATCAAATGACCAATACTAACAATGTATGCACATGTGCTACAAAAGTGACACCAGCAACAAAAAGGCATAAACTATTCTTGGTCCAGTTACACTCCAGTTACATCAGAAAAGTATCTCTTTCCCTCATTAGAAGAGGAACAGCAATTCATTTTAATGAGATCATAATCAAGACTGAAAGCCCTTTGCCTGCCCTTCCTTCTTCCTGTAGGAGACCTTAACTACTGCAGCTGAGCTCTGCACATGCATCATTGATCCCAGCCCAGCCAGGCTTCCAGCCAGGGCGCTAACAAAGCCCAGGCCACTAAGCAGATGACTGTTGCCCAAGAGGCTATGTATGCCCCCTCTCTGGAGGTGTTTAAGGCCAGGCTGGATGAGACACTGAGCAACCTGATCTAGTGGGAGGTGTTCCTGCCCACAGCAGTGGGGTTGGAACTAGATGCTCTTTAAGGTTCCTTCCAACCTAAACTATTCTATGATTTACCTCTTGAACTTTTGAGTAACATTAGATTTTCTAGTGAAGACTTGCAAGAGAAAACAAGAGCAGCTGTTTTCTTCCTCTGATGCAGGTACCAAGGACAAAGAGACAGAGAGGCTGCAAGTCCTTCCTTTTCCATCAGCTCACTGAACTTGAATCACACCACACCTCTAATAGCGAGACTGCCCTTCAATCATATCCATTGCTTTTCCTCTGCTGAAGCAAAAAGTGCACCAAGAAGCATTTGATATTACCTGTTGAATTGCTGCAAATTTACAATTTCCCTCTTGTTATCTTGTTCATAGGTGGTCCCCTGACAAAGCCCACTTGGGCAGGGTTAAGTAATTTCTGATGCCTCCCCTAGGGCTGGTTCTGCACAGACCCAGACACATGCCTGCAGTTCACATTAATCATGGATGCCAGCCCTGGCTCCCACAGGCCAGGAAGTCTTTGGCAGCTTTATGAATTAATTGTTACAGCAGGGATCTCATTTCCAGGGAATGATTAGACACATTTTATTTATTTACTTACAGAATGTACCATCTAGCTTCTAGCAAAAGTGATAAACCCCTACTTGTACAAGTTCACCTTTTCTGGCAGATTTTTCCTTACCATCTTCTTCTTTTTTTTTTTCTTCCTTTTGGCAGAGCACAAATGTTTCTTTTAAGGTACAGTTATTCACATCTTTACTATCATTTGAGTATAAAGTATGATGCTTCACAGGACCTCTCTAATCACCTGTAGGTTATGCAGAAAATATGAGGTGCACAGCTTTCAG
This sequence comes from Turnix velox, assembly GCA_013400935.1. Classification (NCBI taxonomy): domain Eukaryota; kingdom Metazoa; phylum Chordata; class Aves; order Charadriiformes; family Turnicidae; genus Turnix; species Turnix velox. The sequence goes on from VZTY01015915.1 coordinate 116,415, forward strand.
CTTTTAAAATAAAAGAAACTCCATAATAATAGAAAATAAAAGAAAGTCCATAAAAGCTTTTTGTGGTCCTTTCATTACTGTTCTTCCAGAGGAAATTTTATATCTGAAATTATGAAGGGTTGGTACCACTACTGAATCATCTTTTCAAGCAATGATTGAGTTTGCTTTCCCTTTTTAGAGCTCAGGGTACCCAGGAGCACCTTTGATGGGGGCATATTTAAAGTTGCACAGATTCCTAAGTTCTACCCCATTTCTGAGGGCTTTTGTTTCAAAACCTCTTCCTTCTGTTTTTACACAATCTGCAGCTTATTTTAGTGTTAGGCATTTTCTTTCCCAAAATGTAAAAACTGTGAGTCTAGAAGAGAAAAATCCACATTGCCCGAATATCCCCACAAAAGCAGGAAAGTTAGAGAACAGATACGCAGCTGGAATGGCATCTTCTGAAATGCTGCTGTAAATTTACATCCTCGGGCCCATGAAAAGACCTGACCCCAAATACCAAACGCAACCAACCGGGACAACCTTCTTACTGTTCCCATGTGATCTTGTTAGGAACAAAGTAAGCACTTATATTTTCCAGCCATAGCCTGGAAACATAGAATCACCGGGTTGGAAGGGACCTTCAGAGGCCATCTACTCCAACCTCCTGCAATGAGCAGGGACATCCTGCACTAGATCAGGTTGCTCAGACCCTCAGGAAGCCTGGCCTTGGATACCTCCAGGGGCAGAGCCTCCACCACCTGTCTGGCCAACTTGTTCCAGTGCCTCACCACCCCAAACCAAGTCCTGTTTTTATTTCTGAAAATCGGTTTTCAAGTCAACCCATATCCCATTAAAATAAAAGAGCATGTATGACAAAACCAAACCATTCTTTGCTTCTTAAGAAAGAACTGAACACTGCAATGACTTACATCACCTGTTCTCTTCTGGCATGAATTTGTGATTTAACATACAACCAAGTAAAATATTCTGCTTTTTCCCTTTATCAGGGGAGATAAAGAGATGGATAGACTAGCATGTCATAATCTGTTATCTCTAAGGCGACCAAGTCAGCATCAAGTGTCCAAAAATAAAGCACTGCCTGTGTATTCTTCAGAGCTCACTCTCTCACAGAACCAGACTTGTTTTGGCTGAGAGAACTCTGCTGCAGCCACCAACCTGATGACTACAGGACCCCCCTGGACATTGTGACAGAAAAACTTCCCAGTAGGATGTTCTGTTTACAAAGACAGTTATTCAGAAGTTACCCCTGAACAGGAACAGGGTATCTGCTTCATTTTTTGAGACAAAAATCCTCAGATTACCTAAAAGCTCAGGACACTTGGGTCCTTCCCTCTGGGAGCAGCCAGGGAAGTTCAGCCACACTTGTCAGCATGAGGAGATCTAGAAGGAGAGACTAAGAGAGAGTCTCACATCTTGTACAAATAAACGCTTCAGTGATTAATGAATGATCATTTTGTGACTACCAGATGTACACAAGAAGGAAAAAAACCCACCCATAATTCTGAAAGCTATAGAAACCAAGGTGTCCTCCTGATCCATCAGAATATAATGAAACAGAACATAACAAGCAGAAAAAGAGAAACATCTGCATTGTGACTTTCATAAAGATCTCCACTGTGACTTTCATACACAGCTATTTTCCCCCTTATTGCATTATGCTTGCACATAGCACTTCACATCCTGGCAGCCATGCGCCCTCACCAGCTCTGGGATCTTTCAGCTTCACTCACATTCACACAGCCTGTCACAGGCTTGACTTCATATGCCTTTCTTTTCAAAATATCCCCTGATTGAGGATAAATAAAGTTGGCTGACATATTATTTGTTAAAACCCATAAATTAAAAAAAAATAGAAGTTAGGGCAACACTCTTCTGTGTGACTCATTGTTTCAGATTAAGTTCCTCAGATTGAAGGCTACGTTATGAAAGGGAGAGTATTTCGTCATGTGTGTCTCATAGGCAGTAGACCCTAGGAATGACTAGGTAGCTTGCTGTCCACTGTAATGTACTTAGAAACAACAAGGAACATGAGTCTAACTGACAGTGAAGCAACAGGCAATCACACAAGGAGCCTCAGCTGGCTGTGAACCCACTCAGTCCCCACAGTAGATCTGTTACAACCATGTCCATCTGCTGGAGATGGAGCTGGGAATGTTCCTGCTGCCCACATGACATGGACAAAACTAGGAAAACACTGATGGTGACTTTTTCTTACTTTAGGAAAAAGGAGGCATCAGCTCCCCAAGTATCTTGCCTAACAAGTGAGCTCTAGAGAGCAGCATGCCTTATTTCACTTTTTAATTTGGAGAGTTGAAATTCATACATAAAATTCACCTTGTCTTCCCAGTAATACCCAGTTTTGTTAGCTGCTCTCTTCATTCTACTTGGAGTACTGCATCCAGGTCTGAGTCCTCAGCACAAGGACATGGACCTGTCAGAAAGGGGTGAGAGGAACATCGTGGGGATGATCTGAGAGCTGGAGCACCTCTTCTACAAGGATAGGCTGGGAGAGTTGGAGTTGTTCAGCCTGGAGAAGAGAAACCTAGGAGATGAGCTCAAAACAGCCTCCCAGTACCTGAAAGGGCTACAGGAAAGCTGGAGAGGGGCTGTTTGCCAGGGCATGGAGCAAGAGACAATGGCTTTAAACTAGAGGAGGGCAGGTTAGATGAGACATTAGAAAGTTCTTCCCTATGAGGGTGATAAGACACTGACCCAAGTTGCCCAGTTCCTGGAGACACAAGCAACCTGATCTAGTGCAAGATGTCTCTCCTCACTGCAAGGGTTGGACTAGATGGCCTTTGAAGGCCCCTTCCAACCCAACACATTCTATGATTCTCTGTTACAGTCTCTTTTCATAAGGACACAAGTACATTTATTCAGACGAATAAATGATGAGGGTGGTGAAACATTGGAACAGGCTGCCCAGAGAGGTTGTGGATGCCCCCTCCCTGGAGGTGTTTAAGGCCAGGCTGGATGAGGCATTGAGCAATGCGTCTAGTGGGAGGTGTTCCTGCCTATGGGAGGGGTGTTGAAACTAGATCATCTTTAAGGTCCCTTCCAACCCAAACCATTCTATGATTCATGTTTGAAAAGGCTGGTTTAGTTACACACATATCAGTGGTGGGTTGGATTAACTCAGAAATCCACCCTGGTGAGGTGCTTGTAAGCTTTGGGAGATGACAGTGTCAGCCCCACCAGGACCAGCCAAAAGACAGTGGCATAACAGACAGCACCTCAGCGGAGTAATGCTGTGTGAAGTGTATAACAAGATGAAGCTTGTTCATTATTTTCACAATTAGCAGAAATTAGAAGTATAGAAAACAAAGCCCAAAGTTTCAATCTAGATTTATTTCTCCTTTAAATCTCATCCACTTTTTCCTTTCCTGAATGAAGCCTTCAATATTTTGATTTAAATTGCTGTCAGCAAATAAATCACTCATTTCAGGCATGACAGTAAAAAGTGATGTGTTGCAAAATTAATTCCTGAGCTAACATTAGGGAACTAGATTTTAATGCATGTGACTGAAACGGCTGCTGCTTTCTGTGTATTTGCCTTTGAAAACACCTCCAAAAATAGCCAGACTAGAGAAACACTGTGGTAAATGAAATTGCTTTACCTGGACTGGTTTCTGGCAGAATTGGCTGTGTAAAGGGAAAGACACTGATTTTAGAAACTATCCCTGCTTATGAGAATGCTAAATATAGACACGAAAAGTCACGCTGTTCCTGAACAAGGAAAGCAAGCTTGTTTTCAGGAAAATTTGCATGGGATCTTACCCACTAACCTAGACAAATAAACAGCATATTCTAATGCACTCAGGAAAATAATAAAAAACACCTACACCAACAAATCCAACAACCAGCAACTCTCCCTCAAGCCAGCACCACACCTTATTTAAAGGGAGGAACTCAATACTTGATGGAAACACTGCCATTCTCTCCTGTCTTGACATCTCTTCATCATTTATTATACCTGTCAGAAGTCTTAATGAAGTCCAGACTAACCAAGAGGACAGCATCCAGAGAGAGGCAGAATATTTAACTTCTGCACCTACAGCACTTTGAAGAAGGAAAGAAAAGGAATATTAGGGTTTGAGCTGAGCACCCCAGTCCTCATTGCAAGTGGCAGCTGGCCTGTTTGAGAGCTGCCAATCTGATAGACAGAAGCTTCAGTGGATTAATGTTTAATAAATTCTTCCTACAAATCACAGGAGCACTAGGAAGCTGGCTAAAACCAGCTGGTGAAACTGGTGAAACTGTTAGGAGAAAAATGTGTGAAGGTGACTAATTGTGTGACTGAGCTAAAACAGGAGCCACAGCAGCTGCAGGCAGCTTGGTTCAGGAGCAAGAACACTTCTGGGCAGATGCAGTTCATCATTAAAGGCAATGTAGTATTTGGAGAAATCAAATGAAGCACTTGTTCTCTGCAAACAGCTCAGCACTAGATGAGGGAGCAGCCACAAATGTGCTCACTTCCATTGGCACTGATGTGCTCAGACCCCGTAGGCGAGCAGCATGACCCTCCCCCAGCATTTAGCTGTCTCACCACCACTCACACTGAGCATAACCCAGTGCTGGCAGGGCTGCTGATGCTTCTGACACTTGACAAGTTTCAAGGCTTTCCACTTCTTACCTGTGGAAATAGATTAGGGACATATGTAGCCCTTCCCTTCTGTACTGGGAGCCCCACTGGTACCTGCATAACTGCTGGAACTTGACTTGTTTATGGAGTTCCAAGGTGCAGTGAGAAAACAATTATGTACCAGAGCCAAATGTAGAAGTGCTATGAGGAGGCAGAAGGTAATGTTTATCTGGTTCTACAAAACAAGAATATCCATTCAAGTGTCTAGCTGCTAGCTTAGCAGAGTGCCAACAGCTGCAGCAACAGATGTACACAACTACTACAAATTACTGGGAAAGAAGTATTCAGAAACTTTTTTGAAAGTACAAACTATGTGTAGAAATAAGGCTACAACCACTTTATTAGCACATCTGTATTTCTTTTTTCAAGAGGAAATAAGCCAGGTATTTATTTCGAGCTTACACTGATGTCAAGAGCTTGGCCAAAGAAGAGGAACATGCTGACAGCAGAGCAATGACTGTTCTGTCACATCAGGCAGGCCATCAGGACAAGGACTTGTGCTTGGCATTCAGCAAGCACAGGGGAAGGGTATAAGCTCCCTCTTCTGTTTTGGGACACCTAAGCAGACTGCTTGGGACAATGACCTGCCACTCTATTCTTAGTGAACTCCATTAACAGCATCTTAAAACCAAAATCTAAAATTTCAGTGACAGAAATTGTGGTGCCAAGGTATCACTCACAGTGATAACTTTTGCGGAGCAAAAGCAGAAGCCACATCTGTAAGCTGAGTGGTGTTTCTGCAGGCTTTGGCATATTCCTATTCCCTTAGCAGAGCCCAGTCCCCATGTGGGTCCAGCTTGATCCCATTTCCCAGCATCTCCTGGCACAGGAGTTTGGCACAGGGATGTCTGATGTCTCCCCTTTCCACATGATTCAGAAAACCACCCTAAATGGGACAAAAGCTTCCTGAAAAACAAGCGATAGTACCATTTTCAATAGCTACTTGCCTAACCCTCACACTTAAGTGTAAATGATAATGTAATATATTACATATATTACACATATATTACAACAAATTATATAATGCATTATATACTGTGTATTATACCATAATGTGTATAACACATGCACAATAGAATCATAGAATGTTTTGGGTTGGAAGGAACCTTTAAGATCATCTAGTTCCAACCACCCTGCCACAAGCAGGAACACCTCCCACTATACCAGGTTGCTCAATGCCTCATCCAGCCTGGCCTTAAACACCTCCAGGGAGGGGGCATCCACAACCTTCCTAGGCAGCCTGTTCCAGTGTCTCACCACCCTCACAGGAAAGAACTTCTTTCTTCTCTCCAGCCTAAATCTTCCCTCTTCAAATTTACATCCATTTACTCCTAGTCCTGCAATCCTGCACTCTATTAAAATGTCCTTCCCCTGCCCTTCTGTAGGCCCCCTTCAGGTATTGAGAAGCTACTATGAGGTCCCCCCCAGGGCCTTCTCTTCTCCAGGCTTAACAACCTCAACTCCTTCAGCCTGTCCTCATAACAGAAGCGCTCCAGCCCTTTGATCATCTTCATGGCCCTACTCTGGACCCCCTCCAACAGCTCAATGTCCTTCTTATGCACTATATACACATCCTATTTAATGCATTTCATTGGAAAATCCTGGCTGCATGGTGGAGGAAGATTAACATAGCAGTAGCAAAAAATATAAAGACTTTGAAACTGCACCAAACACAGAGATCACCACAGGCCTCAAAATAGAAAGGAACAGTGCATCACTCTGCCACCTAATGTTTCCCAGTCACACACACAAACTCCACCTTCTCCCTCAACTCAGACTTCAAGATGCGAGTTGGCAGAGCCCTCAGGCTACAAAATATGGCCTGTTTCCAGATGCTGATTTCACTCTAGTTTGACACAGTGCCCATCTGCTCTACCAGTCTTCTCCCTCCCTTTCTCTTCCTTTTGCCACCTGTATTCAAGGTCAGGCTGGATGTGTCTCCGAACAATTTGATCTAGTTGAAGATGTCACTGCTTATGGCAGAGAGGGTTGGATAAAATGGACAGTAAAGGTCTCTTTTGATCGAAACTATGCTATGATCCCACCTTCCCACATCCTCTTGGCCAACTCACACCAAATACCTGCTGACTGTTCCTTCCCTCTCTCCCTTTCAGGCTGCTGCTCCAGGGATAGCCAAGGAAGGGTAGGGGGAAACAGCAGGTCTTCTGGTGGGACTTCTGACACTTTGAGTCTGGATGCACTCCTCTGTGACGTGGTCTAGGTGTTCCTGTACCAGCAGGGGGATTGGACTAGCTGATCTCTTGATCCAGCCCTGATATTCTGTGATTCTGTGACTGTGGTCCATCCATGAAGTGAGAGAACCCTGGTGGCAACAAGGTGGCAGCCCTGGGTCAGAGGAGAGGGTGCCATAGGGAGCCTGTGCAGCAAGATGTCACACTACAAGGCTGCAAATGTTAGAGATACAACCAAGATTCTAAAGTGCAGGTGAAAGGCTCTTTGGACCAAACAAACAGTTTCAAGTTCATCTTCCCATGCATCCAGTCATTTATGTGAAACAATTTAAAGGCACTTTTCACAGCTTGTCCTCGCTAAGAGCCTCTTCTGCCATGCAGAAATTTCCCTCTCCCCAGCCTTGCTTTCATTCTTATAATATTGCCACCATCAGAAGCCATTTAATTTCTATTTCATGGCTTGATTGGGCTGAATGTAATGGAACCAGATGCCATGAATGAATGAAAGCTCCTTCTGTGAACACCCATCATATTTCTGAGCTAAGTGGGCTACATTCAGCTGCATGCAGGTACTTCATATGCTTTCAAAACATTTATCTGACTGCACCAGGTATAAAGCCAGTCCAATGGGCTGAAACTAAAGTAAAAAGCTTTAAACTGGCCTTTGCTGATCCATAAAGAAAATACAATAAAGCTTTAATTGCTAGTTAATCAACATATTCAAAAATAAATGAATCATGCTATTTTGCTTGGTGCTTACGTGGTTTAATATAGGGAGAAAATTTCCCTATGCTCATTTTCCCCCTAGGGTTTTCGGTGGGGACTGTTTCAAAGGCAAAACAATCTAGCCAGAACATTTGACTTCAGTATAATCACAAGGCCACTGCTCAATGCAGCTGTACATAAACCACAGCACTTGAGAGTGCTAGTGGCTCATACAGAGACCTTCCTTGAGAAAGAGGATTTTGCTGAAATTCTTTCATGCTGCCTATGCAGATGTGCAATAGGGTTTGTAAGTTAAGATCACAATCATCTAGGTTGGAAGGAATCTTCCAGATGTAGCCCAACCACCAACCCAATTCTGACAAGCCTCAAGGGCAGTGAAGGAAGGCAGCCTAGATGGGCTGTTGTTCTGAAGCAACAACTGAAATTATCTGAGAGGGTGTCAAGAAGCTTTTTTTGAATTTTCTAGTGGCTGTTCAGGCATCAGCTAGCCAGCAATGGAATTCACAGAACTTGGTGCAAGAGATATCCATGGGATTCACTTTCAGCTAACTTCAGCAGTCATAAAATATGGAATTTAGCAAATATAAGAGGTACTTAGTGTAACCCTTCCAAAATGAAAGTTTAAAAATCCATGCAATTTTAGATTAATATAGAAGAATAAAGCAGCAAGGTTCCAGCCTATTGGAAGCAGCTCTTACCCAAGCTTCTAAATTATTTTGGTGGAAAAATAAAGAATAGACTCCTTGGATCTGTGAATGGCAGCCACAGTATGAACAGGAGTGAAGTGTCAGATGCCATCACCCCTGGGCTGAGCCCTTCCTTTTCTAATACAGCTATTACAGGATTATTTATCAGTACTAAACAGCAGACCTAAATGCCTATAAAGCATCTTAATTTGAATTAAAACATTCTATTGAAGCTTATAGTTGTTCCACCCTCTGGGTACACATTTTGATTACTCTGTAGGGTAGGAAAAGCTTCCTGCTCTGTGTATGGTATCTGGTGCGTTAGGTCAAAGTAATAGAGACTCTAAGACAGTGCTAAGAGGTCTCCAGGCTCACACTTGCTGATGGCTTGGGTAATGGGTCAGACTAAGAACCTGTTTAGCATTAAGTACCTAAATTAAGCAGCAGTATCACAGAGACATAGGGGCAACAGTTCAAGGTGTTTAAGGCCAGGCTTGATGAGGCATTGAGCAATGTTGTCTAGTGGGAGGTGTCCCTGCCCATGGCAGGGTGGTTGGAACTAGATGATCTTTAAGGTCCCTTCCAACACAAGGTATTCTATGATTCTAATGCACAGCTGAAGCACTTCACTGTTCACAGACAGTCAAGCAGGAACTGCAGGGATGCCCCAGATGTGTTCTGATCCCAGCACACACTCCAACCCTCCTTTGGCTGGCCCACTCCATAACTGGCATCCAGCAATAAAAGGCAGAGAAGTGACAGGCGGGGTAGACGCACTGCACAGACATTGCTTTCATAAACAGAGGGACTGAATGCCAGTTTTGGTGTTTAATATCAGTGAATATTATAAATGAAATCACCATGAAAGAATAGAATGATATTTTAATTCAAATAACATAGCTTTTCAATGTGGGGGAGGCATTCCAACTTCTCATGTCAAGTTTAAAATTTTGAGTGAGCTTCCGAAGATGTCTGCTTTTACTTTCTGCAATGACACATTTACTTAGAATACCAGAGCATTTTCTATATTTTTCTATCTTTCTGATGTTAGGGGTTCTTATTTTCCCTTAGCATGCTAAGGGAATAAAAAAAAATAATCTAAATTATTTAGATGGCCAACAGAAAAATTTCCCCCAAATTAAGTTTCTGGTAGGTGGCTTATTACAGAAAAACAATTACATTGTTTCTTGTGGATGCCCCCTCTCTGGAGGTGTTCAAGACTAGGCTGGACAGGGCACTGGGCAGCCTGGTCTAGTGGGAGGTGTCCCTGCCTATGGCAGGGGGGTTGGAACTCGATGATCTTTGAGGTCCCTTCCAACCCGGACTATTCTATGATTCTATGATTAAATAGTCCAGCAGTATCATGAATGTTAAAACACCACATTTCACATTCTGAAAGTCTGCATACTTGAAATCATGAAGTTAGTGACATTATTAGCCTTTTCCCAAGTTAAAGTTATTATTTCTGATTTTCTCTTCCTCCTAGAAGGATAAAAATTATAGAGGGCATCCTACTCTATCTGGGCTATTTCTTGAATTCTTGCTGATAAGAAGCAATCCAATGTACTAAAATAACAGCAAAGAACTAGTTAAGTAGTTTTAAAATTTGTCTAAATGTTCTAGTTGAAAGGAGATGCATTTAATATTTGATTTAAATACATCAGTCAAAGAAACTAGACTTCTTCTTGTGCAATGGAATTTACATTCGTGGTTAACATAAGGTTGGGCACAAGAAAAACTTTATAAAGGAATTAAAATTATAAACCATGTTCTCAACTTTAAAGACAGACTCTCTCTTATCCAATTATCTCTATCATAAACATTTAATTGCATATATGACATTCAACTTGTGCATTAATGGATTTCACTGTTTTCAACACACAAAAACCCCTGATTAAGGTGATGCTGCATGTAGTTGAAAAACAGTTTTCAGTGAATGATCCAAATCTCCATCATCCAAATGTGGCACCACTCAGAGCCTAACCACAGTGGAAGATGTTCAGTGATGCACATGACAGGTTGCCCTGTACAAGTGAGCAAAGGTTGTCACACGAAGCCGCACAGTTAGTGTGACTTTATTTTGTGAGACTGAAGATGTTTTTGAAAATCTATGTTATTTTAATCAATGCTATCCCACAAGGACATGCTGAGAGAGCTGGCGCTGTTCACCCTGGAGAAGAGAAGGCTCCAGGGAGACCTTCTAGCAGCCTCCCAGTGCCTGAAGGGGCTACAGGAAAGGTTGGGAAGGGCTGTTTGCCAGGTCATGGAGCCACAGGATGAGCGACAATGGTTTGAAACAAAAGCAAACAAGAAAGATGAGACATTAGGAAGAAGTTCTTCCCCGTAACAGTGGTGAGACACTGGCATAGGCTGCCAAGAGATGTGCTGCAGGCCCCTTCCCTCAGGATGTGGTACAAGGTCAGGCTTGCTGAGGCTCTGAGCAACCTGATCTAGTGCAGGATGTCCCTGCTCACTGCAGGGGTTGGACTAGATAGCCTTTAAAGGTCCCTTCCAACTCAACACATACTGGGACAATATGGAAAGCATTAGACAGCCCATGAATCATAAAATCATAGAATAGTTTGGGTTGGAAGGGACCTTAAAGATCATCGAGTTCCAACCCCCCTGCCATAGGCAGGGACACCTCCCACTAGACCGGGCTGCCCAGTGCCTTGTCCAACCATAATGTTCCTAGAACATATCACCTCCTAGTAAACACATGTAAGCATTTGCAAGAATGCTCTAAATCTCAAAAAATGCTCCTCATAGCAAGTACCAAATCCTTGACTCTCCAGCACAGGCTGGAAGCAGTTTAGCAAAACTTCCATGTTTGCTTAGAGGTTTGTGGTGCCCACTCCTGCATCTGTGAGAAGTTACAAGTGCCAGTTTGTCTACATTGGAGCATTTTTTTTACTGTTACAAGAATGATTTGGGAGAAACTTAAGCAAAAAATACCTAACCTTCCTTGTGGTTCAGGTTCTCACAAAATTAACCTGGCAAATTAAAACCAGCCAACAAGGGAGTAAAAGTTTCAGTGAGTCTTGCCCAGACACATTCTAGTACAGACTCTGCCCACAACAAGTCTTGGCAGATGGAGATCAGAAAATTACAGAATCATAGAGTATCAGGGATTTGAAGGGACCTCAAGACATCGCCTAGTCCAATCTCCCTGCCAGAGCAGGATCATCTGACCAGGTCACACAGGAAGGCATCCAGAGAAGGATCCACACCCTCTCTGGCCAGCCTATGCCACTGTTCTGTCACCCTCACTGTGAAAAAGTATTTCCTTAAATTTCTTTGGAACCCCCATTGTCCCTTCCAGAAACTTGACTGCAGGAAAGCAAGTGGTCGGTAGTCAGCTTTAGCTGACCATGACTTAACATTGAACACTGAGTTCATCACAATCCTATTTTTTCCCCCAATCTTTTTTCTTCCTTAGGTTTTTTTCAGCTTGAATGAGTTAGAGGTGGGAGAAAACAGTGTTTACACTGAGGAGATAACATCTATGGCATGCAAATGTAGAATGGCATAAACGTAAACCATTCCATTAATAGTAGAATGGCATGTCTTCATACATTGCATCCTTGTAGCAGCTTCTGTGATTCTATTTTTATAGCACCATGGATTGTTTCTCAATCTCTGCTCTTTACTGAACTTCCACAATGCCTTGCAAACACAAACAATCATTTTCTAAGATATTCTTGCCTGTAAATATATTACTACAGAATACAACTGATAAAAATTTCAAGACCTAGGTAAGAGGAAAAAATAATAAATCAGCTTTAAGTATCCAACTAAAACAGAAGACAAAGTCTGCTGTTCTTAAGTTAAGTCAGCCTTTATCACCTCCACTAGAAGGGTTTGTAAAAAAACAATAATCAAGCTCCATATTATCCTAAGATTTTTTAGGCAGTTTATATCACCTGAGGCAAGAACCTGATATACAAGACAATCAAGTCAACAGAGCCAAGACCTTTTCTAGGCAAAGGAAGTTTTCAGTGGGAGCCTGAGGCAGTGACAGCCCTGCTAGGTGTGGGAATAAGGATCTGGATCCACAGCAGAGGCATCTGCAGGTATCCTCCTATGTCAAGGGTTAATACATATTCCACTTGACAGAAGCTAAATACACAGAACTGTTTATTTGGACAGGTTTTGATTTCAACTTCCAGGGTTTTAATTACTCACTTGATGGGGATTAATCTTTGAACCAGCCAGAAGTATGAAACAAGGTCTGTATTGCCTTAAGAGTGGGGTAAGAGGTTTATATGTATATGAAGAAAAGTATGAAGAAGTATATGAAGAAAATACTAGCAAATGTCTTTTAACATAGTAAGAAATATCCAGTACAGACTCAAAGTTCAAGACTATAATGTGCATCAGCCTTTGTGCTCTGGAGCAAAAGGAGAAAAGGTCTCTTCTTGGCAGCCCCAATGCTGTCTGGGGGCAACCTCAAGCATGCAAGAGCAGAAGAACATGAAGAAATGAAGGAAGTTGATGAGAGATGTGGGATCTCTCCTGCCTGTGCAATTAAGTTTGTGTAAATTGAAGGAAGCCACTTTCCCTCTGTTCTTATCTACAGAAGGGAGATTATCACCCTTCCCCTCCACTGAAGTACTCCAGCATTAATGAATATAAAGAAACTTCAGTAGCCTATGACTGTCAATCCTTCCTTCTTTTTGAATAATTAAAAAATCATCTGCTGGTACTTTTAGCACGTGTGCTCTTTTCCTCACATGCAAAACATCCTCAAGGCTTCTGTTCCTCCCAAAAAATTAGGCAATAAGGAAAAATTTTTTTTTCTTACCCCAGAAAGTGTAGAAACTAATACTGTGTGTTAAAATAGACCACAAAATTGCTATACTCCTATCTGCATAGACATTTGAGTGATTTAATATTATTAATCATAAGACTCATATAACAGCATTTTTACACATTCAAAGCTTCTCACTGGTTACTAGCCCACTGGAGGATATTAAAAACAAACCAGGACCTTCAAAAGAAAACAGCCTTTAGAAAACAGAGCATGGTTTTTAGTGCTCTACTTGTGTCCAAACAACAGGATATATATAATTTTCTAACACCATAGTGCATGTACTTCTTCTACTATTTAAAAGCATTAGGGCTGTAAACCTACAAATGGCAGCTCCAGAGCCAGGCAATAAAAATGCACTTAGAGCAATTTCAGCTCCACATGTAAGTAGTTCAAGCTTTTAAATGATTAGAAAAGGAACTGATTGGGACAAAACTGAGAGGTGTTGCTTTCCCCCCCCCCCACCATTCATGTATCATACTGCAAACAAAAAACACTATTTTACAAACCTGCTCTACATGAAAATCTTTGGCTGATAAAACTCCTCTGGTTCAGGGTGTCAGTTCACTTTAAACCAGAAAGACTGGAGAGAAGCCACTGTGTGGTCACAGTGACATGAAAGTGTTGTGCCAGCTGAGCTTACTCTCCTTTCTTTGCACACAGAAATTGCAGAATCACAGAAGATCAGGGATTGGAAGGGATCATCTAGTCCAATCCTCCTGCCAGAGCAGGAACACCCAGTCCAGGTCACACAGGAACTTGTCCAGATGGGCTTTCCATGTCTCCAGAAAAGGAGAATCCACAACCTCTCTGGGCAGTCTGTTCCAGTGTTCTGTCACCCTCACTGTGAAAAAGTATTTTCTTACATTTCTCTGGAACCTTCTATGTTCCAGCTTGTACCCATTTCCCCTTGTCCTATCATTGGACGTCACTGAGAAGAGTCTGGCTCCATCCTCCTGACACTCACCCTTTCCATATTTATAAACATTAATGANCTACTCTGCACTGTATCCTCACAAGCAGTTCCCTACCCT